>JANHGN010027357.1:58818-109245 GCA_024605025.1 Megaceryle maxima
CCACAAAAAAACCACTGCCTTTTTTTGTCATTTTGCAAAAAAATTACCAAAAAGTCCAAAAAAACCAAATTTTTCCCTAAACCAAAATTAAACCTTTGGCCCCCCCCCCCCCCCCCCCCCCAGTTTACAGACACTGCATTTCAAAATATTGCATCTGTCTTTCTATTGCAGAGGCTATTTCCATTTTGGTATTTTTCTCACCCTGTGACTTCAAAGTCTGACTACATGCTAAATCTCTAGAATAAATTTCTAAAATGTAACCTTTCCACATTTATTTTCTGAGACATTTATTCAGTCTGTTTGAATTCAGATATGCTTTTCCAGATGAGAGCCATTGAGTAGCTTCAATAAACATAAAAACCTACTGCCTAAACCAGTAATTCCATTACAACTTTTTATTCTTATTACTGGTCATTTGGTGTAGCATTGAAGAAAATCTGTAGATGGACTTTTAAAACTTCATTATTTATTAAATCGAAAAAAATAATCTGTTAGGAAGCATGGGAGTCAATCTTGAGAGGCAGAATATCATTCTTTGAGAGATCTTTCAAGTCTGTCTTTCCCATTGGCAAACACACATTAACTAGCAGCGTGAGTCAGCGGGAGATCTTCATCAAGTCCAGGCAGAAGTCTGAGCTCCTCCAGCAGTTAAGCAGGCTCCGAGAGGGTAACTCTCAGAGGGTAACTCTCTTGCCTGTTTTTCTCCTGTACTCACTTCCTCTGGTCTGAGCTGCTTAGGTTTCAACTAATAGGTTGCAAAGCCCACCAGTGTAAAGCAAACGTGGTAGAACAAACAATGTCAGGGACATTTTCCAGATAAGAATCAAATAAATCCAAAGCAGATCCTTTTGCTTTGAAAAGAAACAGTAGAAGGAGAGTCTGAAGCAAGGAAGACTAAACCTGGGAGGAGCAGGATCAGCTTAGATAGCATGTAACAAACAGGACATCATGGGCTGCACCCATGAGAGCTAAGGGAGCTGACTCACGTCCCTGAGACACCTCTTTTGACTATCTTTGAAAGGTCACGGCCACTGAATAAGGCTCCCAAAGACTAGAAAGATGCAAGTATCACTTCTGTCTTCAGCAAGAGCAAGAATACTTTTTATGGTGAGGATGGTTAAACAGATTTCCCTGAAGGACTGTGGAGTCTTTGTCCTCTGAGGTGCTCAAAACCAACCTGGACACAATGATTTGCAACCTGCTCAGAGAAGGAGGGTTGTACTAAGTAATCTCCAGAGATCTTTTCCAACCTCAGCAATTTTCTGATTGTATGCTAACACTCTTTCATCTGACAAAGTTAATCCACTCAAAATGGTTCTCTTTTCATAAGGCTAGGTACATCAGCACAGCCTTTGATAGGCCTAAAGGCACAAAGTGATTAAGGCTTATCTTCCCTATCAAAGAATCACTATACCCAGTATTAGATGAAGTTTTACACATGGAAGCTTGAAACAAAACAGCAGGAAGAAAAGTATAGCTTCTAAAAAGAAAAGTTATACTGCCAAACTTCTGCAGCATATTCAGAAAAGCTGGTAAATTAATGTCATAACCATGTGTTTAGCTAATCTGTGCAGAAAACTTACAGTGTACAGGTTCAAGCTGAAATATTAAACATGCTGGGGTATACTGTGTGAACAAAGGTAAGGAAGGATGAATTTGAGGAACCATAAAGTCCTTTTAATCTAAGTCTCAGTATGTACCACAGAAGCTGGATTACAGTCTTCCTAAATTGACTTCATCAAATGGTTTAGGCATAGCTCCTAAGACTTTGAGGCACCTTGTCCCTATAGCTGCAAGTAGCTTTCCTAGGAAGCGCCACCATCATCAATGTTTCCCGCACGTGACCACCACCTAGGAACCTTGCTCTGGTTGGTGTCACTGCAGAGGTAACAAGTCTCAGACTTCCCAACACCTCAAAAACCTGGATTCTGATCCTCACAACAGATTAACAGATGTCTCTAACTACATCACATCTTACTTCTACATCCTTGGTCCCACCTTGCCAGACCTCCAACTTATCCTGGGGACAATGTGGGTGGTGATTTAGGATGAATCAGGACCATAAAGTCAAAAGGACTCTTATCCTTGGAGTCTACATTCCTGTGCTACTGAAAGCAAAGTACACAGAGGATTATAGAGCTTTAAAGAAGAAAGAGAGAGGCAAGAGAAAGTTAATGCCTGAGGCAGTTGAATGGTACCCTTGGGAACAGGACTCCATCTCCTTTGCCATGGACTTACTTTATAATAATAAGAAAAAAAATCACTAATTATCCTCCTTGTTTCCTGACTATCTAACTTGAGATCCAAAAATCTGATTTGCCAAGGTTTAAGCGATCATTGCTGCAAGTAAAATCAATGGGAATTGGACTCTGGATGTACTAAGTGCTATAAAATGCCAAGTAGTTCTGCCCCCTAAGGTCCTAAATAGTCGTGAAGCCCAAATCAGAGGGTACGTTTAAGCTTAATGTGTCTTAACTCCTCAACTGTAAAACAGGGGTAATAATCACTCATCATGTATTGCAAGGAAAAATTAAACAATGTTTATGAAGCACTTAGATACTAGAGTGATGAGCACCACAGAAAAGCTCTGTACAAAATGAGTAATTACGTATTCTGAGCAAGAGATGAATAGTAATCAGCAATGAAGACTATACATTGAGCAATGAGAAGAATACAAGATATTGAATAGCTGCTCATTAGTTGAACGTTATCAAATCTGTTCAATGAACAAGGCAGAGGTCTAATGGAAGAAGTATGTGATTGTGTAATTAAGGCTGAATTAAAAATCACTACATGTGGTACAGATGAACAGAAACCATGCAGGCCACTAGCATTCATTATTTTCATATTTAGTCATGATTTTGCAAAACTTGACTTTTTTTTCTCTATTTTTAAGTTGGCCAACTAAAAACCCAAGCAGCTCAAAATCCCTGAAATCCACCATCGCACCTAACACAAGAAACCACGAAGAGGGGCAGAAAGGGATGGGAGAGGACATAGCAACCTCGGGCCTCCCTGCCACTCCAACTCTGAAAAGAGAGAAAAAAGGGTCTACTGGGAACAGGAGCAGGACCTCAGCAAGTTTAGTGCACAGGAACCACAGCACACATGAATCGCAAGCACGTGCTCTCTCATCTGCTGTGTGCAGAACCTAAATGCAGACTTTAGGCTTCAGCTACACCTACATCACACCACCACGGGTGACATACATGCAAGAAAGTTCATGTACTGGCCACTCCCAACAGCTGCCCAAGCTGCTGCACCAGTTCTGCAGCAAGTACAAAGCTCCCCATCACAGTGTCAGCAGCTCCCGGCAGCCCTGCACCTGACAGCCAAGGAGACTTGAACAAAAGCCCCCAAGTTCCTGCTTGCTCTTATCATGGACAAGGTGCATACAAAAGCCCCGCATCATCATCACTCTTGAAATAGGTGGGGAGAGACTGACTGACCCACCTTCTCTTTCTTAGGGCTCTAGATTTGGCAACTCAGTTGTGAAAGACGGCAACAAACAATTTTCCAAGTTAAACCCATGTACTCATTATGCCTAACACAATTTCCTCTCCTTAAACACTAAAGAGCTGAGGGCTTCAAAGTTCACCATGGGCCATTACTGTTTCTGAACTAACTGAAAAAAACATCTCAGCCTAAGTCTAAGTCTAGATTTGATTTGAAATCTAATAGAGGCAATCCCAACCTACAGTAACCTAAAACTGTGCTTCAGAAAAAAAAAAGGCTGAAATCCTGGCTTCTTGTAAAGCAATGGGAGATTTGCCATTACCTTTTCCCACTCTATTTATAGCTGAGATACAAGCAGATGCCTTGTTCCCTCTAACAGACAGATCTGTATGTACATTTTATAGCTTTTTTTTTTTTTTTTTGAAAGTCTGGAGACTATTTTGCCACCCTCTAATTTAAAATAGGATTAGGAGGCACAAAAAGACGTTTTGTTTCGGGCTTTATACATTTGTATATTTATGTTGAAGTTTTATCTACTTTCAGACAGAACACTGCAAAATTCCGTATCTCTACATTTGTTTCACTGAAGGCACCTTGCAGGATTATCCCCTTTCAGCTCTTAACTACTTAACCTGAGACTAAAAAAACCTTTTCAGGATCTAAAAATTTTCTGAACCTCGAGGGTTGTAGAAGAGAACCGCTACTTGCCACTAAAAGTAAAAATTATAACTGCTTCTACACGCTGCCAAGGCATATAGATAACAGCACTTCATGAAGTGGCATGTCTTAAGAAGCAGCAACAGAGCTGTAAGGAGCTAAAACATTTGACTAAGGAGGTCTTATGTTATTTGATATATTTTATGCTGTTTAATAGAGATCTTTTATATGTATTTACATCCAATCTGAATGTTCAGTCGTGCTTTAGTTATCCATTCACATTTGTGTTGTACTAGGCAGTACAAGAAAACGCCAGCAGCACAGCGCCCCAGAAGCCAGACCAATTTAACTTTGATGATAAAGGATTTCTCAGTAGCTGGCCCCTCAACTTGAGGGGATTACCAGCAAACATAACCAAGCATGAAGCCACCCTGTGAGGTCTGGGGGTACTTGCAGAGGCTTAGATGGATAAGGTGAAGTAATTTCAAAAGGACTTCACTCTCATGAGCTTTTTTCTGAACTTCAACCAAGAAGAGTCATCGCAGGACACAGACATTCATTTGCTAGTACAAATACAATGCAATTCTGCCTTATGCAAGATCCGAGCACTATACGTCAATTTTCCAAGTCCCCCTGTGAAGATTTGCTCATCCACCATCATTATTAGTAGCATATCCTAAAAATGTATCAGTTCATTCTGTCTTTTACTACTCTCCTATTCCCTTCATTTTTGGAGTCAGATGAACTCTCTGGCTTTACTAGGACACAATATTAACCAAAAAAAAAAAAGACCTCTTTAGCTTATTCTTCACTATCACAGATACCTAAACAATATTATACAACAGTTACTTCTCTTATGCTCCATTTCAAAGCAGGTACTTAAATCTGATTCCTTTCAGGAAAGTGCCCCTAAAGTCCCTCTTCTGTGGTGGTTTACAGCCTTCTCAAAATATCCAACTAACTAAGGTAGTTTTTACCCATTTGCTCTTATTTCAGTACAGTTCTTAGTTCAAAATAAATTCTCCTCCCTCTCAGTTGTCTATTCCTCAACTGTGAAATATTTATAGACAGCAATCACGTCCCAACTCAGACTCTTTTGGGGTAAGCTAAAAAAAGCTAAAAGCATTTAGTCACCTGATACAAAATAAATTTTTATTCCCTAGATCATTTCAGCAGCTCTCCTAATGTTTACTTCACTCTGAAATCAAACTCTCTTTAACAAGCTGGTGACCAGAAGCATATGCAATACTCCATATAAACACCCCCGACCTTGCCTATACCATGATGATGATGATAATCCTTTCATTTTTTGTTTGAATTATTTGGTGCACCTGAACATCAGGATTTTAATAACTATGTTGCAGAAGTGGCTTAGCCACCTTAGAAATACTGCCTAAAATATTAATTTCACAGGAAGAATGCTATCTACCTTCCCTGTGCAGCATATGGAAAAAAACCCATTCCCTTTTAAAGAAAAAGAAGTTGAATTATTAAAACCAAAACAAGCCAAACCCCTATATTAATGACTGTGACTTTTAAACTTTTGTAAGCTAAAATATTTGTGGCCATCCCATCTCTATGAAGACCGAGCTACCAAAATGTTACCCTGTGATGTGTTAAAAGACAAAACTACTAAAAAAATATAAACAAATTACTGCAAATCAGTACCCTGTCATCATAAGAATGCCAACATTTCCCTGCTCTTACAAGGATGTAAAAGATAATCACGTGAAAGCCTAAATGACACTTGAGTTTATGACAAGGGAAGGTCATTACCCAAGATAAACCAACCTGAGCACTGCATATATGTTCTGTTTGCTCCATATTGTGCCTATGAAGGCTGGCTGTCATGTACTGGATGATGTTATTTTATAGATGAAGCATGTAGTATTCATAAAACCAAGAGGAAATGACAAAGAAAAGAGTGCAGAGGAAGAACAGTTGTATGCAAACCTCCTAGAATCATGCAAGTGTTTTTTCAAGGCCAGACAGCAGCCCATATTTGAATTCTCATCCTCATCTCTCCTTTTCTATAGCAACAGCCTCTTACGGGGTAGAAGTTACAATCAAAAAAACTGCACACGTTGGAAAGTCTTGAGGAAAGGATAAAATTATTCATGCTTTTGAAAGGGCTGAATGCAGATTTTTAGCTCCCCTGATACAAACTCCTGTTTCAAATATTTTTCCCAGCCATTAACCAACGTGTGGTTCTTTGGGACACCACAGCTACTGAAGTCATCCCTTCTTTGCTTGTTTTAAAACCAAGACACTGTCTCAACCTCAGTGGTTTCCCAACCAACCCCCTCCTTTCTGAAGCACTACCACAATACACTTGCTCCAGTAGCTCTGCACTCCATGTTTAAGACCCATCCAGCATTTGTTCTTGAGCACCAGTCAGAGTTTCTCTTGCAGGCCACATATTCCAAGAGATGTAAGAGAAACTTTTCCTCCCATTCCACGTCTCCCCAGTTGGAAAATACTCAAATTGGAAACACATGATCCATCCTTTGGTAATAGGTTTTTTTTTTTGTGTGTCACATTTCTTACTGCTTGGGTTTTCTTATCCCTTTTTTGGGGTTCCAGTGCAAATCTTTCCAGCTCCTTCCTCCTACCAGCCCAGAACTCTGAGCTCCTAGTACCTAAAGCCAAACAGGGGCAAGAACAAATACTTCATTTCACTGAGCAATACTGCCTGCCAAAGTGAAAAGAAGGAAAAGTCCTTTTTATATCTATGAAAGCAAGGAAAGCTGGTGGCAGCTTCATATCTACAATGACTTAATTATTTAAATTTTATTTTACACCTATTAACCATAACATAGCAAGTAAGAGTAGCAGCTGCTACATGAATTTGACCAGCTCACTTGCCCTCAGCAGATCACCCATCTGCTTGCTCTTCACCTAATATTTCTGCTTGATAGGTTGTAAAACAGATTCTTGCAACAGGTCAGGAACAGAGTCAACTTCAAATCCCACATAGAAATTTCTATGAAAACATATGGACATCTCTACTGAGTGATGTCAAATTTAGAGAGGCCACTGACCTTATGAAAGTGGATAAAAGGGAAATTGCAGCCTGTGATGAAAGAAACACTGACTCCATTACAGTGAATGAGTGAACAGAAGAGTGAGGAGTGAAGAACTGTGTGTATAATTAATTCTAGTGATACAGACCCACAAAATTCATGGGTGCAGACACTACAAACTGGTGTGGAAAATGCCCTTCTGTAATGTATCAATTCCAGTTTCTACAGAATAAAAAAGCCCTGCTTCTTTAACTAATCAATAAGGCAAACATTCCTGTTTACCAGCTGTATTTTACAGAATTTTAAGTTATGTTAATTAAGCAAATTATTCAAGAGCTATGTATTCCAGCATTTAAATTCCCACACCTTGATACTTTTTCCACTTCAGTTCAAATGAAAAAAATTAAGAGACACACAGAGAGACTTTAATTTCTGTCTTTTTTTTTTTTTTTCTACTGGAGGGATAGAGCCTTGGAAAGTTCTTTTACTTATAGTGTGTGGGAAAACCATAGAAAGACTGCCTCTTCCTGAAGAAAAACATGTTACAGATATCACTTTCCCTCTTGTACGGCCTTCTGGAAGCAGAGAGTAGAGAACACAAAGTATCCCTGGTGTAAAAAGCAGCAAGGTGTTTCTGCTTGCCCAAGAATCAGAGTTATCTTCCACTGAATTTTCAGGCTGGCAGGAGCTTCCAATTCTTCAATGTAAAGATGAGTCTCTAGAAGGCTGTTGGATATCTGGTTATGGCCAAAAGATCAGCCTCAGTGCCTCGCAAGGCAGACTGAGAGCTATCCCAGGTGACGGGTGGGTTAGACCCTCAATCTCACAGCCCAGCTTGGTTTGTTTCTGTGCTTTCAGAGCAGTCTGGCACAGAGGGAGATGAACAGAACTTCTTTTCCACAACCCCCTCCTTGAGGCAACCTCAGTTCCCAGAGCTGTGCCACATCCCTGTGGATTGCTACACAAGAACCTTCATCCCTTCCACTACTGAAGAGGTCCTGGATAACCTGCTGCTCAAACATACAGCAGAAGTTAAGATTTCTTCATTACTCAGCTGCTCACTGAGGTGCACAGCACATTTACTATATCCAGGAGGGCATCAAATTAGATTTTGTAAAATTTCTTTCTACTTTATTTAGGCAAATGTCCAGGTGAAAAAGAAATGCAGCCCCTAGAAGCTTCTTTTGCTGTGTTTCTACTTGTTTCTGACTTAAATGGTCTGTGTTTGTGACTTGAGCAGAATTAGCTTTAATGCAAGTCTCCTAGAGCAGAAGTCAACAGCAAAATTTGAAATTTCCTGAACACCACATCTTTGTATTTAAAAAGGACAAGCTTCCCTATAGCTATAGTTTGTTAATTCTTCCATTTTAAGTAGCCAAAAACCTACCCAATATGCAAAATAACTGGAAGAAGATAGTCATGTTTGCTGTAGTCTTTAGCACCATTTGGAGATGAAAAAGTCTTCCTTTTGTCTTTCCTTCAAGATGAAGGAAAAATAAAAGATTAAGTTCAACAACTTAGGTGTGATATAAATTTTGATTTAGGACAGATTACCTCATCCTTGTCTGGAACTTGAACAAACGAAGACTAAAAATGCAAAGCATACACAACAAGAGCTGTGATTTCTGACTTCAGGCCTGTTACTCTTTCTTCAAGAAAGCTGGTTCCAAGCAAGAAGAAAAGACAAGACTGGCCAAGTGCTTCAGGCTCCTTCACAGTATAGTCACAAATAGCACGTGACTCTTAAACTTTAATTTATGATCTTTAAGTTACCTGATGATTGGCCATCTCTGTAATTATATATAATTTAGAAAAATCATACAATATAGTTATCCTAGGTAAAAATGTATTCTAAAGACAAAAGCCTTGACTTCTGCAGTGACATCATTTATCAACACTTTCACGGTTAAAGGATTTTAATTTGATCTGCTTTGCAAAGACTAATGACACAATCACACACTTCTTCATAGCAGATGCTTCTTCACCAAGTCCAGCAGCAAAAAGTTCATGCTTATTTGATATCAAAATTTTGCACTTTGATAATTTACATCCCTGTAATGGATTCCAACTGAAATTGCTTTTGAAATTTCACCAATAAACCCATTTTAATACTTCTTTAGTCTACAGCTCCTAAATCCATTAGTCATTTCCTGCAAGTCTCCACAATAAGATTAACTAGGAATTACCAGATCCACAACTGGAAATGCAAGCTTGTCTCCGTTGTTGTGTACGGTCTTGGATTTGAATTGCAATGCAGTTGTTCTTTTCTGCTGTAATTCCTCTGTTTTATAGTATCTCTGAGAAGGGACGAGGAACTGGCACTCAAAAAGCTGTTCAAGGTGGGCTGGTGACTTTAGCAATTCCAAAGAGGCAGCTGGTGTACAACAGCCCCTCTCTCCAAATCCCCTTTTTCTCTGTTTCCATGATTTTTGACATGAAAATTTGTCTCCCCCACTTCACAGAATCATAGAATGATTTGGGTTGAAAAGGACCCTTAAAGTCATTTAGTCCAACCTCCCTGCTCTGAGGAGGGAGGTCTTCCAGTGGATTACTTGCTCTTGTCTTCTGATCCGAACACCAGTTGCTCTCCCACAATTTCCATCCCACCCTATCTTCTAAAGGACTATCACTATTTAACTTTTTAAATTAAACTAAATAAAACTTTCATTTATAATCAGTAGAAACTAATGACCAAAAGTCTACTTCAGGGAGAAAAGTTTCTCTGTTCAAAAAGGGCACAAACTGAAAAACAGGAGGCTCTTGTGTGAGCATCTGGAAGCACCATTTTTCTGTTGGGATGACCAATCACTAGCAGAGGTTGCCCAGAGACATTGTAGGGTCTCCATCACTGGAGATGTTCAAAAGCCATCTGGATAGGGTCCTGGCCAACCAGCTCTTAAGTGGCCCTGCTTGAGCAGGGGGTGTTGGATCAGGTGATCTCCAGGAGTTCCAACCTCAGCCATTCTGTCTGTGAAAGTGGCACCAGCTGTAGCTACCAGATTTAATAACAATTGGAAGAAGAGGCCATTTTTGATAGAATATAAATTTCTGACGCCACTTTCTACTGAACATTTAGTGAACCAAGTAAGGCATGTGTGTTGGTGTGAAGTGTGCAAAAGGGAAGTGGAAAATAGAAAACTTTAAAAAGTCTATACATTATATCAGTGAAAATGTGAATGAAACTTGAGTAATTATCTATTCTTTTACCACAATCTTTTAGAGAGAGAACAATTCATTTTTATTCAAATAAATTAGGCACTGTATTTATACATTTATATCCCCCCCTAAATAAAAAAACTCCATGTTGAGAGAGAGTTCTAATGTTTTCAGTAACAGAATACAAGCACTCAGGTAAAGAACACAGCTTTAGCTCAGAGCTGAGACAGGCATGCCTAGGATATGTAGTTCAGGTAGTAGTTCTGATTTATTTTTTATTTATATCATGCTCTGTACTACCATTGCTTTAAAAACAGCCTCATGAACATACGACCTGGAGTAATTACTACAAATATTTCATTTAAAATAGGAAACTTCAGGATGGAGTGTTTTACTGCTCATGAACCAACACAAAGATTTACGACAGCTCTACAAAAAAAAAATTTTGCATGGGTAGTTTTGTAACAACAAAAAGTTTTATTCACATTGATATTTTCGGGATGTTTGGAGCCAAAAATATGCATTATGTTTTTGCTACATCCTTCTGTGGATAACAGTCTACAGTGTACTTTTATGTGCATATATATACACACACACAAATAGTTCAAGCCAAATTTTCAGTGTTTGCATAACAACAATGCTGCTGGTAACATCCAGAGCTCAGTCACGTGCATACCAAGCAGAAGTCTAGACTGATCACATACCACTGTTA
This sequence comes from Megaceryle maxima, assembly GCA_024605025.1. Classification (NCBI taxonomy): domain Eukaryota; kingdom Metazoa; phylum Chordata; class Aves; order Coraciiformes; family Cerylidae; genus Megaceryle; species Megaceryle maxima. The sequence continues at coordinate 69,823 of JANHGN010027357.1, forward strand.
GGAACACGTATGTTAATATAATAATTCTAAAAAAAATAATGTGTCTTATGCTAATTGAAAGCTTTTGTCTTTAATTTCTTAAGTTTTGTTTGCTTAACATGTGAACTTTCAGTAATTACTGATAATTTAACTGCCTTTAAAAAAAATGTGTTTCTCTGCCTGATTAGAGAATAATACTTTCCTAATAATTTTGGTTTCTGAGTTTTGAAAGTGTAGCCTTACTACTTTGCTAACTCTTAAAGGGAATTCTTGGTTATTGTCCATAAATGCCTGTAAAGTTGAGTAGGAATATCCATTAGATTATTTCAGAAAGGATGTTAAAAGAGAGGAACGTAGTAAATGCAGATACACAGTACCTTGAAATGACAGTGATTCAGGACTGGGAAGGAAGCTTTCTTGGAAGGCAGGAGAAGGAAGAAGGAAGACCACAAAAGGTGCTGTCACTTCACACCGTGTATGCAGGTGTATGAAAGACCTCACCACAACAAAAAAAAAATATCCTCATGATTCAGAGGCCAGCTTAGACATGGATGTCTGAAGATCCACCCATGATGTGGAAGCACATGGAGGAAATCAGTTAAAATAAGTAAGGTTTTCCAGTTCACGTGCTATATGATGCAACTAAAACATCAAGGAAAAAGGGAATGAAGGCATCAAGGTCAGCTACTGCACCACAAGTAAGAGAAAATACTTTCAGAAGAGGAAAAAATTTTCCACGTTGTTATAACTTTGGGAAGTTCATTTCAATTAGATTGACATTTCTGATGACAGACAGATAAAAAGATGGATAGAGAGATATTATATCAAGTCTTGACTTCAAAGATGTACAAGCCCTCCAGGTCTATTTAACAGAGAGCTAAATCCTTATTGCCATCAGCAGCAGATTTAATGATCACAAAAGAAATTAATCACATCACATACCGCCTCAGTCTTCTCAGTGCACGAGCTGGACACCATATTAATAGCCTATTTGCTTCCATCTACATTTTTTTTTCTTGAAAATAAGATAAGTAGATATCAACTGCTTCATCAGGGGATGTGAGAACATCTACTAATCAGTAAAGACTTAAAAAACCCTATAGAAGTACTTATGGCCTTTGCATGCCATGAACTCTTATTCTTTATTTGGAATTAAAAAGTTAATTTTTACCACTTGAAGCTATTTACAAAGTCTGTAGAGGTCAAACATTTTCTTTTACCCTAACAACCCAAGTTATGGAGAGGCAACACCTGCCAGAGGTGCCAGAGCACTCTGAGCAATCCTAACCTCTTTCTATTGAAATGCCCAGGAAAGACTAACTGACATAATTAGCATTAAATAGGGAGACATCAACAAAGCACTCCTGTGATGATAAAGCTATCAAAATATAGTCCTCATGAAAGTCTTAGTCCTTAATGAAGAAAATGGTCTCCTAAGAAAAGCACCAAGATCAATTCCTGCTTCCTCACCAGTCTATCACAGTACTGTAAAGCCGCTTCTCTTTTTCTGGAAGATGAGGCAGATACAGTGAGCTACCTTTCCACAGGGAGGTAACTCACCTGAGTGAATTTTACTGTCACATAAGGCTGCAAAGCATGATGAGACAATGGTATTCACCCTCCAGTACAGGAGAAGTAGCAGTATGTTTACATCTATTGTATCTGTGCCCATTAAAAGTTACAAAAATCCACTTGGAGGTCTGGAGAAGAAGCATGACATAAAACAACATGTCCTTTAGAAGGTGTACACTGCAAAACACCCTGGCATATTCTTCATAAATTATACATGCAATTGGAGTTCATTCTACTTTTTTTTCTTCAGATTAACAGCACAATTTTATCATCAGGAGAAAACAAGTATGTGCATATATATTTCTACTGAAAAACCCCAAACCTGTACATATTTTGTCTATTTTTTTACGTTGATATATTTTAGTTTGTGTTTTCTTACCTTCTACTGCTCTCTTGAAGAAAACTTTACAGCTGCCACATGTAACCACCCCATAATGACACCCAGATGCCTCATCTCCACACACCAAACACACTTTGGAAGGTCTTGAAGATCCAGTTGATACACTTCTCAATGAAGAGCTGGAGTGAAAAAAATAAAACACCAAACAAAACAGAACAGCTATGAATATTTCAAATCACACTGGCCATAATGCAAAGTTCAATTAAGAATTTATAACAGGTATATTGTTCAAGGCACCTAACAATTAGGAAACCACAGCTCTTTCTGGCAGTGCCTGACTGAATATATGAACTACTTTAATTAGTAAGTGCAATATTTTTATTGTCTGTTTTAAAACACCCATAATATATCAATGTTAATGTGAGAAGTTACCACAAGGGCAGTGGAATTTATTGGTAGCAGATGATTAAAATTGAAAATAAATAAATAAACAAACCAACCAACCACTCTGGCAGCAGCTGTAAATTTCCTTTCTGTTTGTTTCAAGCTTTACAGCTAAGGAATACCTGTAATAAAACCACTGTGATGATTTTATAAACCAGTGCAGCAAAGTGGTAGGCACTCTCCTGCCCACAGTCCAGCTCACGACTACAATGATTCCTATCTAGTATTTGTGTAACAGGACAGCTTACTTCCCAAGTAGTTCCGAAGCTTTTTTACATTCTGCAAATGCTAAGACCCTTCCATATGAATGCAGGTTCCAGAAGTTCAGAAACCATCTCAAAGTTTTGAAGACTAATGCTTCTTGCAAACCCAGCTTCAACCATCTACCACCTTCTTCCGTTGTTGGCTCTTTTTAAACTATAACTCTCCAAAGGAAGTATTTTCCACTAGCAACTCTAAAGAGAGATGGTGCTCTTCAAAACCAAGTCACAGTTCATGATGCAGTGAGTCTCCTCCCTCCCTTCTTCCCCTGGGAACTGGAAATGCCACCCTAATGTAATCAGCATGCTCAGAAAAATGTGCCAGATGCTGAAGGAGATGAAAGCTTTGGATCCCTCCCACACCTCCGGAGGGCTGGGGAGTGTCTTTCCTTCCCCACAGTCTCTCTTCTCCAGGTAAACATGACCTCTTGCATTTCTTCATGTGTTCTCTCTCTGAATGCTACCTAACAACTACAAAAACAACCCTAAGAAACAATCTGATGGTTCAAATTGCAAGTCACAGGCTGTTTGTCAGTCAGTCACTGGGAAATGAAATTCAGAGGTAGTCTTAATTCAAACATAAGATAATCAACTTGCTTAAGAAATTTCAAGTATTCACCCTCTGCCTTTTCTCAATTTTCTATCTTCCTTCCAAGCCATATACGAGGCCAAGTGGTTTATCCAGGGGCACAGAACGAGTGTCACTCCAGATCAAGGACCACAGCTCTCCTGGCCTGCAGCTTTACTGCAACATCAAATCTAAACGTCTTTAAGTGATGGTGTTCAGACGCTCATCAAAATGTTCCAAATAGTATTCCTGCTCCTGTCTGCTCGCTAGTCTGTTAGATTTACTAGTTTTAGTCCTTGTGCTATTTATACTTTCATTACATAACATCACTCTAGTTGGTAATTGCTAGGTGATGGCATTAGCTCATCTGTTAGAGACAAAGGAAAGTCTCACTGAATCCATGTTAAAATAAGTTCCGTGTGCTTGAGTCACAGTGATACCTGTGCACGCTGCATTAACCCACCCCTAAGAAAAGGGGCCTTCCTCAGCATTTGCCAAGACTACGCTGCTAGTATTCGGTTCTGCATTTGGATTTGCTTAGGCAATGAACTGGACTTATTCCCTCTAGCATGTTTCATGCTGCATGAAAAAAACATTAAGCCTCTCATTAAACAAAATTCCTCAAAAGGTGTCTGCTTTCTAGAGAAAATGTCAACAACCTGCAAAACTTAACTACTTGAAAATTCTTTTTTTTCCACTATTCCCCCCCCCTTTTTTTTTTTAATTGCAAACAGCATATGCTGTATGAGAAGGAAAGCATTTCAATTCTGACATACCACCAAAATGTCTTGGGGCAATTGTAATTTTGATGCTGCATGTTTCTATTTCTTCCTAAGACTAGCAAACTTTCCTAGTCTTTCTAGGACTGAAAAAGGTCACTGTATTTTTTTATTTTTTTTAAAAGATCTCAAAAAGATAATTCTGTTAGTGAGCTCTTCCTGTGGAAAAATGGAGGTTTCCAGGGTATCACAGCAGTATGTATGGTTTGGTTTTTTTATTTTAACATATATACACACACATACACTCACTCTTTCTCTATATATACACACTGTGTATATATAAGTATGTATTATTTTTAGTTGAAAATAAATTGTCATGTAGGAATTGCAGAAGGTGGGAGAGCCTATTTTTAGATACAAGCTACACGATAAAATTTCACTTAGACAGAATTACTGGGTAAAAAAAGCCAGTAAGACACATTGAGATACCAGTTGATCCACGACTCTTATTAAATGCCTACTTAAGACACATTCTATAGCATATTTTATACAGTGCTTCTCTAAACGAAGGGCTTGAATATAGCTGAAAGGTGAAGGTACAGCCTGAATACAAAGCACGTATTTAACTACCCAGCCACAGCATCACAGGTGGGAACTTAACATTCTGGAATAAAACTCAATTAACTCCCGTACATCCTTTTAATCTAAACTGATATAGAATAGGTTAAAATATAAATGAGGTATTTTCAGTCTTAACAGAAGTATCCACCACAGAGCAATTCTCAAATACTCTACTGCTAAGGAACGTTGGTATTAGCTGTTGGTACTTACATCTCCTCTAACCTGTGCCAGCTCTAGATAAGACTGTCTTCTAATAAGCAGTGTTTGGCTTGCTTTTAAAGTCTCTTCTGTTCTCTCTCACCCGTGCTATACCAAAGTATTTGCCAATTCAAAATACTGCTATATTACCTCATACCAAAGTAAAGCAGCTTTTGTATATACCTGCAAATAATGAAAGGCTGAGGCCAAAAAATCTGCTCAAATCATGTAGCTAAACCTCAGGTTAAGTGATTCTCTCCATGGAAGCTTTTCTTTCTCAACAAGGCACCCAAGGATGTTTACACCTTTTCCTCCTGAATCTCTCTCATATTCAGGCTGTCATTTCCTTTCTTAGCAACTTGACCACAGTGAACAAGGTCTGCATCAAGATCTGACTGCTCCATCCTCATTTCAATGCCAGTTATCCAGTATTTATTATGCAGAAACACACTAGTCATGCATTGCTTTTGCTAAATCAGTTAAGTATAGCTCTATATGCTATAATATGTATAGGAGAGAGACAGTGTTGGAAAGAAAAACAAAAACAAACAACCCAACAACAACAAAAATCCAACCAACCCACACAATGCTTCGAAAGTGCTTGTCATATGTGCTCCAAGTTAAATTTTCCCTTTCCAGCAGTTTTCTACAGAAACGTCCCATAAATTTCTTGCAAGTAATCTTACTGTAAACTGGTATGTGGGAAAAGTTATGGGCAGGTTACACTTAACAGGTAAAAACTGTTACATTCAGTTGATTATAACAAAAATATACAATAATTTAGTTTTACTACTTTTTTTGGAGCTCAGTTTGATTCTTTGCTCCAGATGATAAATTTAGTTACAATAACTCAGATTATTTAGGTGATACAACAGTCTCTTTGGAAAAAAAAAATACAAGAGTTGTCCAAACAAGAACAGACAGTATATAAAAAAAATTTAAAAAAAAAAAAAAAATCAGGAATTTTACAATCGACTCCCTCAACAGCAATTAGCCTACTGTCCATCTAAATGACACACTACATCTGATGACATCTGTGGGCCACAGCAGGATCGAGTCTTAGACTTTAGACCAAGTGAAGCCACAGATCTGGCTACTCATTGTTGCTTTTGGAAGCCAGTGGCTTCCTTAGGTCGATTGGGCGTTATTACTTTCATGCCTCTTATTTTCAATACAAAGGAGAAAAAAAGAAAAAAAAAAAGCAAACACATGCTCCATCACACACACACTGCAGGACTCAAATCCAGGAGATCTAACAGAGCACATATTTGATCACATTTCTACAGCCAAGGGCAGCATGGAGCAGTTTAACAATGCCAAATGTATCTTCTAAATGATTTGTAAAATGGTTGCTTAGATGGCTCCACTACCATTTGTCACGTTGTAGGGTATGTGATTAGGAATAAGCCTGATTTATTATCCTCAACGGTGCAAATGCTGGCAGTTAAATGCTGACCTTGACTAGCCATTGCCATCAAGCTCATTTGTGTCGCAAGTTGGCTTTAGTAATAGTTATATGGAGAATTAATTAGAAATAACAGATTTTGTAAAGAAGAGTCAATAAACCCACAGATAATCCAGCATTTTAAAAGCTGATTAAACAGGTTATTATGCTTTTCAAAGCAGATGTCATACAGGAGCACAGTTTAAACAAACGATGCCTCTCTGATGATAAAATGAAGCACTCCAAAGAAGCATAAGCTACAATAAGAATCCCAAACTCATTTGTTCCAACCACTTTTATTATTATGATATCTAGATGAGTCCTTTTTAATTCCATGACATTGACTTTTCTTTTTCATATAGAAAGTTTTGGGCAGTTAAATCAAACAGAAGGAACCTGCATACACTTCAATAAATAAAGTTATGTGGAAAACAATAAAAAAGGTAAAGAGTTGAGATTAGTATCATTTTCTCCCAAAGAAAAAAAAACAGCCACCACCAAAACACAAACTACCAAAACAACAACTAAACACAACACTTAAGAGGAAGAATAATCGGGAGATTGCAGAGACTGCCAGCATCTTCCTTCTACACTCATCTCCTTTCTGAAGAGGTGAAACTTACAGCAAAAGTAATCTTCTACACACACATGAAAACATGGTAGTTGACTTTGCACACACAGATACTGAAAGTAACTTTCCTGTGGGCCGAAACAAGCACTGTGCATTTCACAACCATGGCCTGCATGGGCTGGCTGAGCATGGAGACCAGAGCTTGGCCCACCTTTCACACCCAAGGAAGCTCAAATGGTCAGGAAGCAGCCAAGGGTTGACCAAGAGCCACCTAAGAGCCCCTGACACTGCCAAGCTGCAGCAGCACAGCCACACGCTTGGCTCTCGCCATCCTCAATGCAGCAGGACGGCCACTGCCATCCAAGGGAGACAAGAAACTCCCATGCTGAATGACAATGCAACTTCTTGTAACCTGGCACTAAAAATCAAAAGAGTTTATGCTACCCTGGAAATAAAAATCTTTTTTCCCTCCTCCAAGTAGTCCCCTGAATTCTTCCTGGTTTCCACATCTAATCTTACATCCTGCAGTACTTCCTTTGACTGGTTACTTCTCTAACAGCTCTCCTTGTATCTTCCTTTACTTCATCATTGACTCAGCTATCCCAGATAGCATACCCATCTCCTCTTCACATTACCTTTGTTATTTTCTGTGTTTTCACATAGAAACAATTGCCCAAGACAACTCTACTGGTTATTTAGAAAGCGTTCTAATCATCAAAAGTAGTTCAGTAGATTGTCTGACCACCATACAATTACGTTGGTCACAACCTCCATCAGCAGCACACATCTCCCAGATTTTGCTCCATGCTGCTAGGTTTGTCAACAGTAAGGTTTGACCAGTATGAGTTTTAACCTGTGTAGCCCAAATTTCTTTGAAAATAGTTTCACTGTAAGAAAGGCACCCCAGCTCTCTCCGGTAGCTGCTTGCAGAAAGGAGATTATCAGACTGGAAAATAGTATTTCTTAAATGTCAGCCTATATAAACCAATCTTCTTGTCAGCAGACCAAGAAAGTACAGAGAAGTGAAAAGGCACAGAGATGAAATGATCAGGTTTTCGGGGAAGGCAGGCACCTGGGACCTCACAAACACCAAAACCCAACCTCCCAAGCCTTAGCAGCAACCCTCCTGCACACAGGCAGCCCTCTGATGTTTGACAGAGATGCACACAAACTGCTAAACAACTCGGCTGCAAATTCTGCTGGCTGAGTTTCTGAGGTGTTATCCTACTCCTACAGAGATGAAGATGGACATAACAGAAACCATTGTGTTTCCTTGGATAGAGCAGTATTGCTCTTACAGCCACCACCCACCCTTGTATCTGCAGCCCTGAAAAAAAAGGCTAAGATTATTTCTTTTTTTAAAGATTAAACCTTAAAAAATGTAACACAAACTTTCAAGACTCAAGAATCTTGAACAAGGTCTAAATATTTTAGGAAAGCGAGCAGTCTGCTTTTGCGCATATTATGGGTGATAGACAACAAGCATAACATCTGAAGCAGTGCACGTTTACTCTGACATCTGAAGTATTGTATCAGTCCAGAAGTAATATAAGCAGTTAGAGAGAGATTTTTTCCTTAATGTCTTCTACCTACTAGAGTAACAAAGTAACATAAAAACCATCCATTGAAAATAAATTTTTAATATAAAATATTCAGGAAATTCAATTAAGGAAGAAAAATGACCTAGAAAACAGTATCTTCTTATGCTATAATTCCATTATTTTTTGAAACACCCCAAACTTCAAGATCCTGAGGCCCTTGCTTGGTTTACCATTTATTCACTTCAGCTTGTTTTGTTTCAGCTGAGGAACTTATGCAATCCACTATTACTCTAACTTTTTTTAAAATGGACCAGTATCTCACAAAAACTTATTTTGCCATCTACAACTTTCAAGATATATTTGTGAAAAATTAAAAAACAAGCAAACAAAAAACCCAGAAAATTCAGTAGCAGTGCTGCTGCATTTAACGTAGTGGTCAGTCTTTTTTTTTTTTTTTTCTTTTTAAAGCACAGATGTCGTCTATTCCAAGACAGAAAACTTTCAATTGTTTGAGCTTCAAACACTACAACTCTAATACAAATGATCAGATTACAAAATTAATCCAGTATTGATACTTTTTTTAAGAAGTGCTTAGTATGATGAAACAGAAGAATCAGAGAAGAAAGTACATTTAGTTAAAAGAATGGAAACTGAGAAATCAGATGGTTTCTTTCCTCAGCAGCTCCAGCTTTCACATTAAGTTACTTTATTTAGCAATGCCTAAGGGCCATATATCACACTTTCATACCTGGATCTTAATTATGGTAACAAGCAAACTGACATACACTGACAACAGAAAGTGTTCCACTCTTTCTCCCCAAACCCCCAAATCTAAAGAGATACACTCAAGACTATATTTAAAAAAAAGCATTTAAATTGCAGTGTTTATTCTGCAAATAGAAGCTGATGGGTTCTCCTGTGCTGTAGTCACCAGTGAACAGGTTCCTGTATTTAGTTTCACCTTAAGGCATATGTTGATTTTACAAAATGAAGCAAGTGTAGTAAGCTCCTTCAATTTCCATTTACCTCAGTGGATGGTGACAGGACCCAGCTGTAAGCCTTGACTTTTCTTTGACCTTCTCTACTGAAATCCTTTGGTAGCAACTGCAGTTGGCTCTCCAAATTTTACCTCAAAATAATCTGTTGACTACAGAAAAAATACTAAGCATAAACAAACATCTGTTCTTGTGGACTGAAATTGAGGAGCACTTATCTCCTAGGGAAATAAATCTACTTTTTGCCCATTGATTCAGAAATGTAACATCCTCTTAATATTCCTCTGCAATGCACTTTTCTCCTCTATCTACTGTCACAAAGTACCAAGATCCAACTGCCCCAGGGAAATAAAACTGCCTTGTTCTGCAGTTTTTTAGCACATATAGTTATCTATTGAAATGGAATGGTTAATGTAGATGGGGAGTTTCCTGTCAGGAGAAAACCTCCAACCTGGGAAGTCAGAGAACAACAGTAAGACTCACAGCACATTTGCTCTAACTTTTCATACTTGGTCCACTTATAGAATTAGTGCAGTTTAAATGCATGCAGTGTTGGTATTTGTGCTGATGATTATAAACTGCTATGTATTATATAGCAAGATAAGGCAGGAACAGTTTATCTGGAAAATGATCTAGTTAATTATTGAAAGTTCATTTCAGGGGGGGCAGGGAGTTCATTTAACTCTTTCTTTTCCTGCACCTGCTCACCTGCCATGACCAGAAGGAAGGAGAGACAGCTTTGAAAAAAAATCCCATTTTTCATAGCACCTTCTTTTCATAGCATCTTCCACCACTGAAAAAAGTGTGAACTAATTACGCAGCCTGACCCCTCTCATACAAAAGCACAGTTGTGTTTATTTGGTGAAACTCTGATGCCACCTTGGTCAGCAATATTTTAAAACTATAAATAAATAAATAAATAAATGCAGTGGTTTAAGTGAGGTTCACCTGCTGATAAGGACACCAGTAGGAAATCATTACCATGAGGAGATGCAGACAAGACAAGACCATGTGACTATTCTGCTCTGCTATTGAGGACTTCTAAGACAAAGTGAACAAGCAAGGAAGAAAGGAAAACATACAGAGATGTCAAATGCAGGGAGATGCTACCAGTAATAAGAAAACCTGTTTAAAAAGCCTCCTCTTTTCAAATAAAGCTCACTACTTTTTTCAAGCTCTTCCCTCAGAGTTTAAATAAGCAACTCCTAGAAATACCTGCCTTTGTTTGAAAGCTTTATTTTATGCAACCCTTATTACAGCAACCCAAAATGACATTGATGACCAGAGTACTGACCACTTTCAACCTTAAGAAATGTCATTCTGTTGCAGAGATAAAAGACCTACCTGGTATATCTGGAAAGGGCTTGGCCCCATAAGTTCTAAAAGAATATATCCAAAATACTAGCTTATAACAGAAGCAGCTTAGTCCAGTTGCATGTACTTGCCTATCGCAGGCTATTTGCTTTGTCTTCTGAGGGCGTGATATGCTTACAGAGAAAGCCACCACACCATTAATGCCCTAACCACAGAACATAAAGAAGTTTACAAGAGTTCCATAATCAAATAAAAAAACCCCCTGAACTTCCATCCCCAGCCTACTGGGGATTAAAATACCATAACAAAAAGCCTCCAGAGCAACCATAGGGAAAAAAATGCACCAAAGCACAAAAAGTTACCATGGGAACAAAGGCTAGGTTCCAACTTGTCAAATAAAAGACCCAGTATGGTAGACCTTTACTCATAAGAGCAATCCCACAGGCTTCAGAAGGCAACATGTATAATTACTGCTTGAGCCAAAAGAATCTAATGGGAGAAAAGAGGCAGGGGTTGCCCTTTCAACTCTCTTGTGCCCCCCACATCCAACAAGACAAAATCAGTATGGATGCTGAAAGTGTATTAGCATTACAGTAACCAGTGTATTATGCTATGTTATAACTCCACAAGGGAACAGAAAAATAAGGAATAGGAAAGTCTGCACATCTAAACTTCACAAAGTGTAAAGGAAAAACGAAAGGCAACAGACAGCTCACAGCATCATTCAGTATGAGTTACTGAGGCAGAACTGGGTAGTCAGACTCAGGCCCATAAGGGCATTGCAGAAATTCCCAACATGAACAGACTTAAATACCTTGCTATGTGCAGCGAGTTCCGTGTGCATTTGTAAGAGGAATGTTGGAAAAAGAAATAATCCATCAAAGAAGATCTGACTAAGCAAAAGGTAATAATCCTTAATAAGGTTAGGTACAGTGCCTTCTGTTTTACTGGAAGTTTCCAGCTTGGCACTTGTTTCACTTCAGTGTAAAAGCTGAACTCCAACTTCACCACCACCTCTGATCAACAGATATTTTAAAAGGCAAATAGTCATAATTTTGAACTATCTTCCAAGACTTCTAAAAACACTATTTGAAATAACAAAAGCTTCATTTGAACTAACATTTTTCCATTTTAAGAAATTCAAGCTGTTCACAGTGTTTTGATGCATACTATTGTTACAATTATAACACCATTTCAAGAAGACTTTTAAGAAGACTTTCACAGCTTTAGTTGAAGAACTACACAGACATTAAGATAATTTGTAAATTTTACTTTTCCATCTTCCTGGTCCCACAACCCCAATAAAACATATTCCTAGAACTAGAAGGTAGAAAATCCAGGGTGATTTCCACTTCTATCACCTTTGCTGTTCCCCTCTAGTTGCCTTCACAGGCTTTTGCTACTTTTGGACAGTGTAATAAGACAACAGTCGTGATATCTGAGGAACACGTAAGGGTTACAGGGAGCAGAATATGTCTGCAGTAGGCAATACAGGGAAATGGATGGAGGATTCACACTTGCCAACTTCTGGAATGAGAAACAAGCAAAGAAAAAGAAAACAGGATAGAAAGAGGTATTCAAGGCAGACCTTCTTTGTGGCCTATGAGTGGTGAAGCTGACCCTTGTGCAACACTCACTCATTTTTCCGACTGTGGCTTTTTTGCTTGGCCAATTGTACCAGTGGCCTTTGCCTGTACTTATCTGCAAACATCTAGCCCAGGGACTTGCTTCTGAGTCTCTCTGAGGATGCTTACGAACAGTTTGCAATTGGATTTCCTCCAACAGCTTAGCAAGTTCTTCTAGCCTTTGTTTCTTCAATTGGTGTATCTAATATAATGGTGCCTGCCAGTCTAAGGCTGGGGATGAAGAATTGATGCTTTTGAAAACAAAAGAAAACCCAAACTCATCATATACTAGGCTTTAAGCTCTAGGTGTGCAACCCCATGTATAACTTGCTTTTCAAATATAACCCATACATTAAATTTCTTCACCAGAAGACTGTGAAGTTCCTCTGTTAAATTGTTCCTTACAGATCAACTCTCCATAGAGGATTCACTCATGTTTTCACAGAGTATTCACCAACCAGGGTAAAATAAGAAAAACACTCCCATTTTCTCCTCAGTGCAAACAAGTAGCTACATTCCTGCCTTACCTTCGGGAGGTAAATATATACCCTGGACAGCTCTAGCAAGTGCGTGATTTAACTGTTTGGTCTAAAATTACTAGCTGCCGGTAAAGAGCTCCATGGTAGCTTCTCAGAAAATGCACTGACAGAAAAATCAAAGTTTTAAAAGTATTCTGATCCAAGTCCAACCTGTAACTTTTGTCACAGATGAAACAGCCTTCTGAGGCTTCGTACCTGCCTGTGGAAACTGTGGTTAGAAGAGGACGTGGCAAGTAGCAGCTCCAGTTCAGACAGGGACATCCCTTCCCATTTGTCCCACCTCTGCTACACAAGTGGAAACCTGCAAAGATCTTTACCTTTATTTTTACATCAAAGTACAGTCATTCCTGTTGGAGGGGACATTGTTAATTACTACATCTGTACACTTTGAGTCTCTTTGTTTTCCCTTGGCTGTGATTTACATGGAGGGCCAGACAGCATGGCCCACGACAGATGCATTTATCAGTATTCCACAGCCCTGTTTCTCATCCTACATTTGTATAAGGAACGTAGATATTCTTTCTGTCCTTTTTCTTAACTTAGAAAGGCAGGTAATCTACATTTTCTCTCTTGCAAAAGAGCTTGTTTTGAAACAGACACAGAGAAAAAAATGTTTAGAACTAATCATCACCAGTTCGAAAGGCACTGCTTACTTGTATCCACAAGAGCAATTAGGAAGACAGTATTGCTAGAGCATCTGACCTTCTACTCCAGCATGTAGATAACACCCTGCACATGTGCATAATGCACCCACTGCACTCATGATGTACAGCTTTAGTGATCTGCAACTTTTAATTTTACATACCACTTGGATTTACACAGAAATACATCCATTTTAGACACAGGGAAATCATGAGAGAGGAGCAGTTTATGACATGAACCAGCATCAGATCTGAAACACAGTTGTTCAGAGTTGGCTCCAAAAGTGAAGACTTGCAAGCAGAACTGTTGAAACTTGGAAGATTCAAGTTTTAGAAACTAGATCCACAGTTAACATTAAAGAGTCCCTCTTTTAAAAATCGACAATAATTACGTAACAGGAAACCTCTGCTCCCATTAACTAAAAATTCTATTGATAGCCTGTTGAAGTAGCAGGTAGAATCAATTCCATGTGTATTTTTAAAATATTCCAAGCCCCAAGTCCTTTCAACTCCCTTTTCCCTATTTTCACAGCAAGTGTAACCACCAACATGTAATACTGTATTAAATAGCTATAGATTTCAACTTTTAAATCAATTAAAATAGCCCTCCATTTTATGTCAGACTGACAAGTAATAGCCTGCTGAGTGCCATGGAAAATTTTGGTCAAATAGCAGATGAGGGTTGCAATCGCTGACTGATACCTAGAGCAAAGGCTCTTGGTAATTCTCCCATAAGCAATCACAATTGCTGACAAAGTTCAAATTTGTCTTGACAGGATTGTCAAGGCAAACTAGAAATGTTCACAATTGCAAGTCAAAGAATTCATTTTTATTCAGCTGAAATTCACTCTACTGCTCACATACTAATGATACGCAGTACTGTACCCACCACTCACTCTGACTGAATGGCTGAAACACAGATAGCAAAGACTAAAAGAAAATGGGAGTATTAAGCAAAACAGACCAAGGAAGACCATGTTCTGCAGCTTAACACAGTCCCAGTTCCTCTCCTAAAGTCTCTGCTGCATTCAGTCAAAGCTCTCTTGCAACATACAGCAAGCCTTGATTCTGGAAAGCAGCCTGTGTTGAACTTCAGTGGGAATAAGAGCTGGTACAAGAATTCAAAATACCATCATCCCTCCCGTTTTAGCAAAAGGATGGTTAACTGTTTATGCACAAAAGCACGTTACTGACAGTTGAGTGTGCATAATTATGTGTTTGTGCATAAATTTACACAATTTACATAATAATCAAGGTGTATAGCAGCATGAGCAAACATTATTACTCGCTAAGCCATCACCCCCAGATCTTAGTTATACAGTCTGCAGCACAGACTTTCCATTTTCTGTAGCAAGGACTGCAATATTTACATTCACTGTTCAACTACCTATCACTCACTGACACAACAGGTCCCACAGAGTGCAATTAAAACCAAAGGGCAGGAACCTGGTAACACATTCTTCGCTCTATTAAGGAATTTCACAGAATGGACCTTAAAAGATCACCTAGTTCCAACCCCACTGCAGGGGCAGGGATACTTTCTACTAGATCACGAAGTGTTAAGACACCTGCAACAACCTGTTACTTCCCTATCTGCCTTCCATATTCCCAATTAACATATACAAAATAAAGCAAATGCTGAGCTCTAAAGTACATGAAAATGGTTTTACTATTTTTTTTTTTTTTTAAATTAAGCTGTTATTCAGGAGCAGGAATAATGAAACTGTTTCCTAAGGCTTCCTTCTTCCCACTTGCAAAGTTTGGGGGGTGGGGGAAGAGAAGGGGAGGAAACAATCACCTTTCCTCTAGTTGGGGCACTAATTGGGTTCCTCTCTTCCATCCAGTCACTTATTTTAATGGAACTGGGAAGAGATAACAGCTAAATTTGAAAGGGGTAATAGCTACCCACTGTCAAATTCAGTTGGAAGTTGGCTGACATTCAAAACTTATTAGGCGGGAACACAGAGACAGCTCAGTTACATAAAACTTCATTTCCTTAGGCTCTGTCTAGGGTTCTGCTGCACTTACTACTGTTACTACCAACTTGACAGGAAAAAGTGCTCAAAAAGCTATCATCACTTTAAAGCTTTGGACCCTCGCACATACTGGAGGCGAGGGACTGGGAGAGCAGCCAGCCAGCACTGAGGGGAGCCTGCTGCCACCAGCACACCATCGCTGCCTCGTCCCTCGTCCCCTCCAGGCCTCTTCAAGAGAAAGGGGTGGGGAGTCCCATTTTGCAACGGGCATAAATATTGAGCTTTGAATGAACTAAATCAACCAGTGAAACCCACAATTACAAGTCTTGTTAGCAGCAGCCCTTGCCCCAGCTCATCTGAATTAAGCAGACCAGTAGCTGTGCTGCTATATGGCAGACCATGACTCCTCCTCTTCACCCCCACCATGAACACTGGCTGCAGCAGAAACCCCTGTCCTTCGTTCAGAGCGAACAGAAGACTTAAGACCAACAGCTCAGATACTGCCTTATTTCATGCACTGCTTTGTCGTTCAAAATGACTGAAGTATCCGCTTTCTCTGAAAAGGGCACACCCAAGACGGCCAGCCCGTCATGTTGCACATTAGACTTGGCGCTACCAGTGACACCTACGCATCTCTGAAGTTCTGCGTGCTTCTGGAGGAAGAGTCTTCATTACAATGATGAATTGAACCCTACTATTCTGTGTAGAAGAGTTCACTTTTTATTATTATTGAGCTAGCAAGAAATTAACCTCATTTTTGCAGCACAAACAGCTACGGATGCTCATCTGATTCACCTATTCTTGGTTTTGCTTGTTTCCTCAGTAATGTGTTCTAGTTTTGCATGTACCTATAGCGGTCTAGTTTTTGAAGCTGCAAAAAGCTTGACCACAGTGGACAGTGTTGTTGTCTTGCATGTGATTTTGGACTCCAAATGTGGACTTCCCCTAAACACATCCCTGCAGTATTTCCTGGACTTCTCTCAGAGCCATTCCGATTTTCATGAGCCCATTGGAAGTGGTATCAGACAGCACATCATCCATCCTTCTTTTCGAAACCCCCAATCTGTGCTCCTGTATCTACAAAAACTGTTTCTAAGCTGAGTGTTTGAAAACTCTTGTAACAGCTGGACACCTAAAACCTTTTCCAAGGCTTTTACACCAGCAACAATTCAAAGACCATCCAAGAGTAACTGGTTAATGTTTGGAAGAAACAAGACTGTTATCCAAATTTCACAGTCATACAGAGGAATGTTAATAAAAGTAAATGCATACCAAGCACTTGTTTGAAGTTCAGCGCCTCTTTCATTCCAGCAACACTGCTTTAATCTTGCAAATGCTGCTCTGCCTTTTGTTACCCTCTTTTGTGACTGTGTTGCCAAGCACAGGGCTCAGGCAACTTGCTGCAGAAGTAGCAGAAATTGCCTACAAATGTCAAGCCTACACTGCTAATATATGTGTTTTCTAGAGGAGGAAGGCTGAAGCAGGACCTCAGTTTTCCCCATGAAAGTGCTCAGGCCAAGCTGTTTGGCAGAATAATCCGAAGAGTCAGGCCCTCCTGGCTCTCAAGCACTTGGGAACCAACTGCAGTTGCTGGCAGAAAGCAGGCTACAGGTTATCAGCTGCACAACCTTGGATTTGATGCAAAAAAAAAAAAAAAATTGCTTTGCACTGAAAATTCACCCAATCCTGTGACATGGTTTGCAGTTTCCCTTATTGCAGTCTCAAAACATGTTAAGCATCAGCTCTGCCTACAAGATACCAAAGCAGATCAGACTGAGGATGAAGACTTGCTTAGTGTCCTTCTGACATGAAAAAAAATACATGTGGTGGTTCTGCCTTGATTGAAAACACTCGCCAGAGTTGCCAGTTCAAGCTGAATTTTGCTGAAACCTAAAGAAACCCTTGAGATTAATGGTATTACAGGCTCTGGATTACTTGACAAAGACAATATACAGACCTTTATTCTCAGCTTTTTCTGAGATTTCCTTGGCTGAAAAATTGCATTAACTATTCCTCAACCAAGCTAAACCTCCAGATCTGCTGACCATTATTCCAGCAAAGGTAGAAGCTTGTTTTTCCTGCAAGAAGTGAATGATTACGCCAGTTATCAAAGCATGAGCTCTGCTGTTTTTGTAGAGTTGAATCTCTGCATTCTTGAGCTTCTGAGGAATCATCTTCTCATTCTTGATGGGTCTAAACAGTTGTGTCTCGGTCAGGCCAGATGGTGCCCCTGACCAACTACTCCAGCAGAAGTAGGACAAGTGCCTGCTGACCTTCTCTGCAGTATTTACAGGACAGATACAAGAGTTTGTGCTGTTTTGCTGTCAGCTACTCTTGGATGGATAGGCTGGAGAACTTCATTTAATGCTTTGTCAGAGATACCAGATGGACATTTTAATAAACAGGTTACACGTTGAAGCCACTGATTTGGAATTTCCTTGTAGCTGGCTCTCAACATTGGACAATCTTGACCATGGACCGATGCAACACTATGGAATTTACAGCCACAGACTGGATTTAGACAGCCAAAGCAGCGCACATAAGTTTCTGCCATTATAGTTACTGTTTAAACCAGCATCTACCCCTCAGGATTTTGTAGGAACCACTTGCACAGTCACAACAAATTCCTGGTGGCCACAGTCAAAGCACAGCTGGTAAGCTTTTACCAGGCGGCCACAAATGCAGGCCCCCCAGGGGCGCTCTGTGGTCACTATGATAGCTTCTAAAAACACTGGTCCCAACTGGCAGCAGAAGGTATAACAAATAAATATACAGGAAAAGAATAGAAGTGGCTTTCATAAATACTGCAGATACTGGTTAAAGCTCCCCAAAATAAATAATGCAGCTGCCTGTGTCCCTTAAGGAATTTACTAGCTATCTTAAAGTTACTATGGTTTCACGAAGGAAAAAACCCAAACAACTATGATACAAAGAGTCTAAGAAGTCTGTGAATGAATATTGATAAACTGCTGATCATGATTTGCCATAATTATTCTTAGAGCATGAGGTCACAATCCTAAATTATGAAACTGCTGAAATAATATTTTTAAAGTTTCATCTTTCCCTTATGCACAAAAATCTCTGCTAAGCCTGCAAAATCTTGACCTCAAATTTAAGGACATTATGCTACTTTAATAAATTATATAGAAGGCTTGACTTGTGATCAAGAAAATATTAAGACTTGGGTTATTAGATTTTACATTATTTCTTTACTCATTAAACCTGAAGAGCTTTCATTAAAAATAAAAGTAATTCAATTTGCTGCCATCTTATTAACAAAACATGATATACATATTTAAATTCCAACGCTGTGAAGGAGATGACAAGGATAAACTATCAACTGAACAGCTGAAATACAGATGATGTAAAAGAAACACTATTTTAACTTAGTCCAAATTTATTTTAATGGGTATCATGTTCTAAAAAGACATTTACAGAAGAAAATCTGTATTGTTTTGGATGTTGCTGCCTGAAGCATATACACTTTAGCCTTATACTTAATTACAATTAGATGGAAAAGTTTGTTGGCAACTCCCATTCCTCTTCAAAATTTGACGTATTGTTGCTGTTCCTGATAAGGCTGCAGAGCACCCCTTTGCACGACAGGGAAGTTATCCATCAAGAGTGTTACTCAAGTGCACAAGCACAGCTATCACTAATTAACTATTTATGAGCTGTTCCACTGCTCTAGAAAAAGTGCACCGCTACCCGAAAGAACTGCTCATTAGAAAGCAGCCTGTTAAGGTATTTTTAAATATAACAATGCGATTGCAGTAGACATATGTGCATTACTTTTTAAGGAGAAAAGGAACAGAAGTGTTTTACTCTGGAGCTGAGTGGTTTAAAATTTTAATGAAGAAGGGATTGAAGATTGCATTATAGGAAACAATGTCTCACTGACAGAAACACAGTTAAACTAGTCCTGCAGATCTTTTCCATCTCTTATTTCTGTGCCCTTGTACCACAGGCACGCACACACTTCCACTCTCCTGCCACACAGAGCCAGGGGAGGTGCAGCCTGAAGGCTGGCAAGACAGCAAGGACTGGGTGCTGCTGCCAGGTGATGACTCCTGTACAGGAGGATCTCTGCCACAGCTTCCCCTTACACCCGAAATGCTACTGGGAATAACTCTGCACTCTGAATCTGAAATTCCTCCCCTCCTAAGTGAAGCAAAAATTAAACTGCTTAAGCGAAGAAGTGGCAAAATTATTCTTTTCTGATTATGCTAGGCAGATGAGGGGAGGAAAAAAAAAAAAAGGGGGGAAAAAAAAAAAAGGGAAAGGTGTTGGGGGGAGAGATGGCAAACCTACCACGGCAACTTTATTAACTACTGAGTTGCTAAACTCTTGGAGAGCGCTGCAAGTTGCTCTAGCTATTACTGATAATGCAGAAAGATTATATACATTACTTTTGTATTACTGCAGTCCTCAAGTTGTTTCAAGAAATTCACATATGTAAACCAAAACAATCATTACAACTTGAAGCCATGCCCTTCATTCCCAGTTTTCTGAAATTTCCTTCTTAAACATACCCAAAGAAGCCATCTCATCCAATGATTTACCAGGCAGAGATTTTTTTTTTGGACAAATTACAAAAAAAAAAAAACACTTCCTAACTAAATTACCAGATCCATGAGTGACACTAAAACACTACCTGTCAAACTGTTACTGAACTTCACCCTCTAAATTACTGTCTCCCCAGTTATTTCAAAAGCATGTAGTTATGTTAGTCCAAATGAGCTTGTTACTTAAAATACTACTGCATCCCACACATTTGTTCCTGGAAGATAACATGAAGGAGCCCATCTGAAATACCGTCTGGCATGTTTACCTGTCTCAAGCCCTCACTATTTTGCAGCATCCTCGCTGCTGCGAGTTCATAAGAACAACACGTTCATGAAACAAAACACGCAGTAAGCTGGAATCCACAGGAGGACACCTTGCATGAAACTGTGATAAATGCAAAACCTTGTTATAAACTGCTAATACTCGAACATTAATGTTCACACTTGATCTTTACAGTTACCCACTCACATGTCCAGATCTCCAAGTACAACTCTAGTGACCCAACTGTTCACCAGCTTACTTCTGCACAATAAGGTTAGTCCAAGAATGTTTCTTTCCCTGTCTCCCACCCCTCTATGTCCTCAAACAATATTACCTAAAAATAAAATGAAATGCAAGACTAACAAAGGGCAATATTGATACTCAGTCCAGCAAGAAAGCCAAATCATGACATTTTTCAGCTGCCTTACACTGCCTACTCTAATCTGTTAGGGTCAGTGCAATCCACTTCAAAACGGCCTCAGACCAAGATCCAGCAAAACAACTCTGAGGTACTCCAGAGTTTTCTTCATAGTTTGCTGTCAGCCTGCAGAGGGGAGCTAACAGACAACTGACACACGTCAAGAAGAGCAATCCTCCTCCACCACCCATCACAAACCTCCTTAATTCACTACAAGGACTGTACATGAAATACAGAATAGGTCATGCAGGTATCCACTAAAACTTCTCTCTTCTGTTTTCCCAGTAAGTCAAAACTGGTGTTAAGACAAGTGATCAACTCCTTAATGTAGTACCATATTGTTTACTTATATAGTTAGCCCCTTCCCTGCATTTTCCAATAACCTACTAGCTTTTTGCCTCTTAGCTGAAGGCAATCTTTCCACATTTTATGTATCATGGAGCCAGAGTATCCATGTTTAACAATGATTCCCTGAAAGCTCTTGGAAGAAGGGAGGGAAAAGACAGGGAAGAAAGGAATTAAGGAGTATATTTACTTCTGTCTCTTGTCATTTCACAGTAATAGAGATGGAAGGGGGGAAAGAAGAAAGTCTAATTTAGTGGTCTGAATGATACATTGGAAGCTCTACATGCTTCCAAGGCTACTTCTAAAGAAAGTTTTATGCATATGCAAGTCTGTTCATGGAAAGGTACCATATGCTTATAATCAGCCTTTATACAATGCATACGTCAGGAAATTAGTATGGTCTTCCCCCTCCCCCCAACAGTGAGATTCACAGATCTGAAAGGATGTTAAATACTAAATCTGTAAAAGTTCGTGACAGGCTATGGCAAAACTCCCATTTAGTTTGGATTAAATGTATTTGGTGAAATTCCAAACAAGCCCATCAATACATGCACAAGCTAGATCGCTGGTTCCAGGGGAGAGAGAGGTATCACTTGTTTGCTCTATGAAGACCTCTCTGCACAAATCGACAAGGATGCTATCTTGATATGCAGAATACTTTTGCAAAGTGCTATAAGTTGAATGCATCTGCTCAGCTGAGAAAAGAGACTGAACGTCCCTGCAAAAGTTACAAGAACTGCAACACCGTACAATTTTCACTGTAAATTTCCGTGTGAATGGAACCACGTGAGAAAGCCATTCTCCTTACTGGATATTTAGTCCTTTTACAGCTAACTTCCAAATTATTTGAGGAGAGTTCACAAATTGCAAACAATTCTTCACTCTTTCCCTCTCCCTATTACAGCTAGGCATGAATACACAAAATGTTTTAAACCTTTTACCTCCCCAGTCCTTGGTCAATATTTGTTAATTACTTTCTATTGAGCTATCCCTTCTGTAGTGTTATATCATAATAGAAGTGTTAAACTTCAGTATATTAAGGAGACTAGAAAAGTTACACTTTTCACTTCTAAGCTTTCACTTGAAGAGTTTTTTTCCCTTGTGACTGCCTTAGTTTGTATTCCCCTACTTCCTCAAACTTTTAAGATTCAGACGTCTTCTTCTGCTCTTCCGCATGCTAAACACATCCCTGGGTAGAATTTAAAGGGCTTGGATGTTACGTATGTAAACTATTGTTCCTTTAAGAGCAGAATGGGCACATTAGGCTATTCCAAAGATAAGTGTATTTGAGGCAGAAACTTGCCTTTGAGGTTTATTTTCTTCTGTCACCAATGCCATCTTGATAATCCTGGCTATGGTGAAATAAAAAAAATGTACTCACTGGCTACAGGATTATTTTTTTTTTAAGTGTGTCATTGTGAAGTTTGATTACACTGCACTATGTTCATATATTTTTCCACACAATTCCCCAGGTTTCTTATAGCTTTCTTCATCCAAGTACAAAATTTGGAGCTGTTTTTTCCTCTTCCCATCTTAGTCAGAAATCGTATCTGCAGCACCTGCGCTGTCTGTGGCATTTGTGGTTATCTGCTGAAGCTTGTTTCTGTGAATAACCCAAAGCATTTTATCCTAGACCTTTATTCAAACTGAAGTGACCGCATTCAGAAGCGGTATCTGTTTGAGTTTGTATTAACGCCTTCATACTTAAGAAAACTCTTTGGAGATGGAGACAGCAAAAATATCCTGTACTAGCAAATCCTATCCTGACCAAACTAAGACTGGTTTCAGTAAGTTATGTCAATATTTTCACTTTCAAAAATAAAATAAATGAATAGGACAATCACCAGGCAAAATGTTTAGAATAATAAACCCCAAATAAAACCCCCAAATATTAAAAAATATGCTTAGAGAAGTTAAGATACTAGCTTTGTGAAAAGACAGACAACTCCCACCACCATTTTTTTCCCTCTTCCTAAGCATTTCCTCATTTCCCAGTGGAGTCCATCTAAAACTGATCTGTTCACTGTGGTGGGCACTGCTTTTCAGACAGCTGCAAAGAAAGCAGCTATGTAATATTTCTATCAATAAACAATATTCAACAGCATGAGTTTTTCATAAGGCACATTTTGAAATGATCAATACAAATATACATGTGTGTATATATATTTATCTCAAATCTACCTTGGATAGCCAGACATTTTTATTTGGAAATTGAGACAGCTCAGTTTTCTGACAAATCAAGGTCAAGATTCTGCACTTTGCTTATTAAAAAGCAGTAATTGAAGCTAGAAAAAACAGTACTGATACCCTCACAACAATTCTTTAGTTAGCCATGCTTGCATACAGCTTATTAGGTATAGAGCCCTTAGATCATCCCATGATGCAAGGAAGTGTAAAAAAAAAAAAATTGGTTAGCCAAATTTTTCAAGGGATTTCTATATGCAAGGAAGGAGGTAATTATTAACAGCATCTCTAATAATGAATTCAAGTAATCTTAAGTCTGTTGTAACTTATAATGACTTAGAAGGCCAGTGTAGAAGTTAAGGAGCACGGGTTGGATGGAGGACCACCAGGATGTCTTGGCACCAATGGCCACACGGGCTTCTAAACTGGTTCTACATGACCAAGCTATCATATGCATACCAAAGGCTGCTTTGCCTTAGTGTCCCAGGTTGTATATGTCACAGCATATACATATTTATAAAACTGAAGTTACTAATATAACAACCAATAAAATAAAAATATGTACATATAAAAATCAGAGTACCATAATATTTGGGTTTGTTTTTTCTGTTTTATTTTTGTTTTAGTTGTGGTTTTTTTGTTTTGCTTTGGGGTTTTTTAATGTACAGTACTATTTTACTTCTAGGTCTAAACAGAGTTAGGAAAATATAATTGAAAAGACTAATTGTGGAGACAGTTGGGACACAGCAATACTTTCATTCTAGTACTGGTTTCCTTGAAGATTAATAGTGACATGCACTCAAATCAACTTGATTCTACACTACTTATAAATATAATTCTGCCATTTAACTGTATAAATAATCATCAAATTAAGGGGCTATGAAATATGGAGTCTGTTTCATCTTTCTTTTTTAAGCCTCCATCTTGAGATACAGCACTAAGGCATCAATATACAGAGATAACAACGAGATGTCACAGGGAGCTTCTATGACACAAAAACAATCAAACCCAGATGAACCCATCCTTCCAAGGCAGATGACAGCTCCCAGATAACCCAAAAGTGAGGTGCTCCAACCTCACCAGCTATGAGATAAATAAGCAGCAATAACAACAAGAAAATAACTAAAAACACTACAGTTAAATACACAGGAAAGGGTCCCACACTGGCCATTTTAGGGAAGGTGGAATAACTAGAAAAAAAACAAGAGAGCACTACAGAGATTTCTTGTTCAGGAGAAGATACTGCAACATCAGTACTCAACCCCCATATCTGACCTAAACAAAACAAACAAAAAAAAACCAAACAAAAGAGAAAATAATAATAATTCTGAAAACATACACTCATTCCTTCATCACTTCTTATTCTGCCTCCATGTATTTGTTTTATAAAACGATAAAATATTACATTCAATAACAAACACAGGCCAGATACTGAAGAAAATTGACTCAATCACCACCCCCTACAGACATGCTCCTGCCCAGACAGAAAGTAAGACCAGAAAGGCAAATAAACTGTAGGTCAGAGAACTGATTTTCCCTTGTGAAGCGTTTGTGAGTTCCGAGGGAATGTGCCAAATGGGCATGATTTCTCGTATTGGCCCTTTAAGATGGGATAAGCCACTGATTTAGTTAAGAATAGAAGCAGAATCCTAAATCATCCATTCTACAACCATATTAGAAATTTTCTGTAAGGATCCTTATTTCCATTCAGCAGCTAAAGAAGTTGACAGATAAGTCTCGAGCTCTTTTTATTAAAATTTCCAGGGACATTTCCATTTCTGGTTCATGGTGATGTGAATTTGCCCTGTCTCTACTTAGGGCACTCACTGGTTTTTGAACCTCAGAATTAAAAGTTATTGATCATAACCAAATTGAATATTCAATTTAAACACTGAATATTTTACTTTTACAAGGACTGTTAGCACAAGCAAAAAACAGGACTCTGCCTCTGCAGCCACTCTCAGCTGTGGGAGCAGCCACTGCTTCCAGCAGAGCAGTCCTGCTGTGGCATCACAGAGGTGTATAATCTCATATATATAATCCAAGAGTTGGATGGGTAGGAATATCTCTGAGCCCAGACTGAAGCCAAAGTTCCTATTATTAGTTGAATACCCAAATCCTCAATATCACTAGAGGAAAGCCTCTTCAGCAGAGTTATAGTGCATCCAGCCAGACTGCAAAAGCTGTTTAACCACCATCAGCTAAGAAGAAGCAGGACAGGATGAAAAACAAAACAGAACACACAAGCACTTACACTCACAGGCTTACGCAACAGTATTTATAGAGCACTATATCCACCCAAATCAAGGAAGCATGCTTCTCAATATGCTCAGGAGTCAGAAACTATGAAGTTAAGAGTATGATGAAAAGACAAAAAAATTATACAAAAAAAGACCTTCTGTTACAAGAGGAAAATAATACAAGCTAATCACAAAGAATCCATTTCATTGAATTCAGTGAGCCCTTATTAAGTCTTGGTCTCATAGTCTTAAGTGAGATCCGAGTCTCACCGAGATCCATGATAAAATTTCTATCGATTTTAATGTGGGCCAGAAATTCACAATTAATGAAGTATGTCAGACCAGCTACCTAGCTGTATTGCTAAGAATTCCTTCCGTAAACCAATCCACTGAAAGTTTTAACCAGAAAGCAAAAGCAAGAACCTGAGCAACATTCAAGCAAGCAGCTAGGAGGTACATGTACTCCTGGAAGAAATTTAACACTCACAAGAGAGCTTTTTTTCTTTTTTGCAATTAAGAAGAGACCCGTAAAATTAAGCCTCAACATATTAAGTACTACTGACCTACACATAAGTTTCCACCCTCCCCAAAAAAATCTTTCAAGATAAAGGGAATGGAAGAAAAGATTATTTTGGTTTTGTTTGTTTGTTTTTTAAAATGAAATTTCAGTTCTATTTCCCTCTTTTGTACTGCACTTTTTTCCAGTTTAGAGGTGGAGAACAAAAAAAAATAAACAACAAGAAAAACACCACCACCAAAGCAAAACAAAAAACTAATCTAAAAGCCAAAGCATATACCAAAACCTAAAAACTGCTTCAGGATACAGGTTTCTTTAAAACACACAGTTCAGTGTGACTCAAAGCTAGGGAACAGTTAAGCAGTGATTATGATTTACAGTATGCAGAAAGGAACTGCAATAACTGTACATCTGGGCAGTAGGCTGAAGTGGCAGAGAATAAATAAAGGCCAAGGGGATGTTTTATTCTCTCTTCCACACTCCTCAAGGACATGGCAGCTCACATTAGAGGACAGCAGCAAGGCAAGTGCTCACAGCATGACAAAGCTTGCATGTGAACTCCATCAAAGCCTTTTCTCAAGTGATACATATGTATGTATATGGCTGTACATACATACACACGGGTGTATATAGATACAGCATCAAATAAACTGCCTGCAGAGTTTACTTCTCCACTAAAAGTCATTTCTGGGAGCCAGGAGCTAAATGCCATTAGGGTAGGGCACAGAGTCTGGTAACAGCTCAAAGGATGCAGGAGCTGCACAGAGGCTCTGCTTGCACCCAAATTGTTTAATGGTGGTCTATAACTCTCCATAAGGTTATCACATTACAGAGTTACCCTTTACTGAATCAGCAATCCCTGCAGTCACCCCTATGCAGTTGTCTGCCCTCCTGTGGCTAGAATATGATACACTAGGTTAAGTTGAAAGAATTTGAAAGAAAAAAATAAGAATTAAATTAAAATAAATAATTTTTAAAACCCACCAACAAAGCCCAACAAACCAACAAACCCACAAATCCTCATGAAAACTGACATCTGGTACACGCTCCACACCATGGGTTCTACAGCTACAACTGAAAAATAACCAAAAAATGTTTTAAGGATAATAATATCAAACTCCTCCTGCAATGCATTTTGTAATTTTGTGGCCAAGTTAAGTAAAACCAGTGGAAGAGCAGCTACAACTGAAATTGCCAAACATTTCTCTTTCTACGGGCAACTTGAGGGGTGTTTGTTTGTTTGTTTAAAACTAAGCATTAATACTTTCCAACATGGGTGTGTGTCAGGCTGAAAGAATCTGTGTTTCAAGAAAAACACTATAGCTGTTTCTGAAAAACTGAAGCGAGGGGAAAACACTGTTTTGACAGTTTTCAAATTTCCTACAATTGACCCTTTGAAAACCAAGATTTCCATGTTTTGGTGTAGAGACTTTGAATTGACTTTGGAGGCAAAGGAGGTGCTTTTTCCAACCTAGGGAAAGTCCATTCAAACCCACACGCTAAAAGCATCATTTGCACACACCTGATAGTGGTGTGCAGCATTTGGCAGCGGTATTCCCTCCACATTCTGTGCTAAGCAAGCTGTAGATGAGGGCTGAACAAAGTTCATTCTTTTCCCTTCCTCCCTCTGTACAGATGCTCATTCTTGCTACTGTGAACTGTTGCACCTGAACTGAGATGAAGGATACTTCAATCCCACCTCAACTCAGTAAATACATTGCTGCCACACAGACTGGAAAGGAAGGGAAGGTCCCAACCTGAACACAAAAGGACCAGGATAGGCAACAATAGGCTGCTGAGATGAAATGAGCGTATGCAAATGCAGTACTACAAGGAGAAAGGCAAGGTGAGAATGTACCAGTTGAGACAGAAGACAGTGGCAGAAGAAAGATGGAACAGACTATTGGGAAGAGTGGCAAAAAAACCCTCTGCTGCAACATGGGTAGAAATACAGGGTTGTTTTGACCAAAGGCTGGGATTAGGCAGAGGTGTGAAGACCCCAGGACATCATGAACATCTCCCTGCACCTTACTACTACTTACGGTCCCTCTCTACAGTGTGTCTGTGAGCAAAAGCTGCATGGTCCATCCTTAAGGATCAATGAGCCACATGGCTGCAAACTCTGTTGTATGAAAGGGAATCTATTTCCATCTCCTAAGAGGTCTTGGGAGTACTGTATAGCTCTGGAACTCTATGCTACCCTTTCTAACATGACTGCTTTGTACACAGAGTGAATGAACTGTTATCTGGACCACAAATTTGGAGGAGCAAATTCAAGTATATTCTAGAAAACTGAAAATATTTTATCATTAGGAAGGAGACTGTGCCTCCATTTCAGGAACCTGAACAAAACTCAAAGCTTGGACAGAAAAAGACTGATCTGAGTTAAGGAAGCACAACATCACCATGTCAAACTGAATTTATCATAACTTTTCCGCATGCTATGTAATAGATACTTTTCATACAAACACATACTTTTGCCAAAGATTTCTCTCACTTATCTTTGAACTGTAAAAAGACTCAAAAAAAAAAATCTAAGGTAGCCAATAGCCCATGCTGAAGTTAACTTGCAAACTACACAGAGTTCATTAATGCCGACAATTTAATGAACAATGTAGCCTTTGAACAGCCACATTGATTACAGTTTTCTGCAATTAAACTGCAATTTTTCATACTTCGAAGATGCTTCCCAAAAGCAGTATTTACACCTTTCCACATGTGGATAAATTGTAAATACACAGAGTCCAGGAGAATTTATGGCTTGCTTACAGCACCCCAAACTGTTTGAATTATTTTGGACCGCATTTTCTCTGGCTTTTATACGTATGTAAAAGGAGAGGCAAGAAGAGAGCAGGCCAGAGCAAACACGCCATCTACCACAAAGGCAGCCCTGGGAAGGGGAAGCTCGCAGCTCCTGAACATCAGAGCGCACGAACAGTTCCCGCTGCGCAGCCACATGACCCGCTGTCAGATGGTAACGATTACCAGGTCCTCGCTTCACTTCCACAGATGTGGCAACGCTCACAAGGAAGAAAGGAAGGGGGAGGGCAATGGGAGTTGGAGGAGAAAGACCACTGCCTCCTTCCAAAGAAAATTCAGCTTGCTCATTTCCCCACTCCTCTTGAAAGTTTGAAAAGGCTGCCTTGTCCTTAACTAGGTGTGATCTGTTAAATCCATCACTAAAGATGTCGGGGGGATTAAAAAAAAAAAGCAACAAAAAGAGACTCGAACCTGTTAATGCTCACAACTATACGTAGATTTTCAAATATTTTTAAAACACCTAGTAATACAAGACTCTCTCTTGGACTTCTGTGTCTGTACTTTAAGCATTATGAAATATAAAATTAAGTTCACAATCTAGTATTTTTGTCATGGGAATGGTTCTCAAGTTCCTAGGCTTAGCAGATGGTTGATAACAGATTTCACTATTTCCTGTTTTTCCACCATTTTCTTGGATTTCAGCAACAGAATAGATCTTTTCCTGAGCAATCTGTTCAGTTTGATTGTGTGTCTTTTCTGAATTATATCCAGCACTTATTTTTCTTTTGTAGTTTTCTGCACGCACAGACACCCGTCCCTTATCTGAACAATGAAAGTTTTCTCTTTAGTTTGTAGTTGCTGGACAAGAATAAAAGCAAATCTCAGATGAAGCAGACAAAATGCATGTTAACTTCTATGCTGCTTTTCTCAAGTTGTTGTGAGTAATTTGCATAATAAAAACAAGTCATACACACAGACTTCCTAACCTTTAATTTTCTTTTTACAGAATCATAAATCACTTCTGTCTCAGCTCCACCACATTTTCCAACTTCCAGGATTCCTCCCCAGAGTTACTCCTAATTATCTCCATACACTCACTACAGATAAGTGCCCTATTCCTGTGTAGCTAATTTCAAAATTCTGCCCTTCGGAACAAATCTATCTACTGACTTGAAACTACCTCCACCCACAGAGAGAGGACCAAGATGCTTTCCCTATCTTTCAAGATGCTCCCTCAACATCAAGGTATGTCTCCACTCCAACATCCGCTTCGATGCGGTGGCTGTTCCCCGCTATGCAACTGAGACGTGATGGAGAGGAACACGCTCAGCAGATTTAGAAGTCTGAATTGCTCTTGAGAAGAGTCATACACTGGCCTCCCTGCTGCCATAAAGGGAAACACTCGCAGCAAAGCAAAGAAAGAGGAAAATCTCAGGTTTGCCAGCTCTTTAAGCCAACGCAATAAATCAAGAATTACATAACTACTTCTCCCTCCTGTCGTCCCCCCCCCAAAAAAAAAACTAAACAAAACCAAAACCAACATTCTTAGCTTGAAATATGATTATTAAGACTGAAAAATTAAAGTGATGTTTCCATGATTCTTACTAGTTCTGGGCTCGATCATGGAGGCCTTTGGAAGAAAGCTGAAGTAGGAAGGCAACACAGGTGCCACCAGGATGAAGATGTAGAGTACTAAGCTGACAGCTGTGCAAAACCATGCTCTGGCTTTTACCTGAAATGTTATGACAACAGAAGTGAAATTACTGTTCCTATATGGTCTTGGGGACCTGCCTCCCTCACTGTGATGGTAAACACAAATAAGGTCTGCTTGACGTCCAGTTGTGGTTTCAGGGGAGACAATCCACTCTGGACCATGTGCTCACCCTTGTTAGGGGCAGAAGCTGGGGCCCAAGAGTGGCACAGGCTCTGTGGGGTGGGTGCTGCACCCACAGAAGACACACTTTTACTGGGCCTGTACACCTTGCACCACCCTGGAGGGCTTGTGGATCTCCACAGATATGTGTAAGCAGCACACAAGGTCATCTCCAGCAACCTCCACTTGCAGAGCACAGATGGAGGCACTCCAAGAGCAGGAGACTATTTCTGGCTGGCTGGTTCAGGCTGCTGTTGCCTGTCCCAGCTGAGACAGGCCACAGGCCTTTGCTGCCAACCCTGGGGACAGGTGCTGCTCCTAAGGAGAGCCAGTGGCAACCCTGCTGCCAGCATCAAGGGGCTTTGTGCCCCGTTACTGGCAAGGACAAACTTCAGCAGTGCAATGCTAGACCCCCTCTATCAGAAACCTTGAGGGTCTGCTTCTTGGATCAGAAGAGCTGTAATCTTTTTATAACTACAAATGATGTCATATGCTCATTAGCTTTCCAGACTATTTGGAAGGCAATTTTTTTATTCTCTTATTCTTTTTTTTTTTTCCTTGACTGCTTAGTTTTTATTCAGCACGAGTGCTCTGCTCTGAAAATACTGCCAAAGGTTTTCCACATTCTCTGCACAGCCCTCTTAACTGCATTGCAGAAAAATAAGACTCATATATACGCATTCAACCTTGCTCCTCAAATGTCTTTAGAAGTTTTGTCTTCATAATTTAAGATCCCACTGTGAAAGAATAAGTTGATAATCTACCCAGAAATACAATTCTGCATGTTCCTGCACCAAGTAAAAAAAAAAAAAAAAAAAAAGGACTGCCACAGAAAACACAGAAGTAAAATGAATTAAAATAATCTATATTTTTTTGCTCCAATCTCTACTGGGTAGAGTAATCCAGGAAAAGAAATCTTTCGAAATCAAAACCAAAGCACTAGATTCAGCTACACTGCTTCAATGCTTAAGTGCCTACTCACACACAACCTCTGTAAAATTAAAAGCAATTATGAAACAATACAGAAACTACCTTGTTCAGTCTGAGATTATAAGTATTAATCTTAGGTAGGATGTTAGGAAATCACTAACCTGGTCTGAAACCCTATTTAGATTCATTTGAGGGGGCTGTAGGGTTGTCCAGTATGACTGAACTGTTTTGTTACATGGTTTGCACACTGTATTCAGACTAATTACAATACAAACACACCTTAACATTTTTCACCAGAACTGAATTGTCCAGACTGCTACAGTAGCTTTTTATCTGAGAAATTTTCTTAAACAGATATTTCTCTCACTGAATTGCAATGAATGAGAAGTCTGAACTTCATCTGTCCCCTACTTGTACCAGAACGCAAGAAATCAGCAGACAGTTTATTTTCCTGTTATAGCACTAAAGTTCTTCCACGCTCAGTGGAACTGGGTACAAAACCGGTGAGACTCCACAGTTTGTACAGCTCTCCACCTCATGAGGTAATCCCTTTTGCAAATTCACAAGCCCTATTTTAAAAGTAATCAAATATTTTGGTCTTATTACTCCTGTTCAGAAAAGCTGTTCCTGATCATTACCTCTCCAGTGCCTGGAAGCCTTTTAATCTCCATGTTGAATTCACACAACCCAAGCTATGTGTGCTTGTCTAATAGTCTGTCGTCTTCACATTTTCATAAAAATAGTACTGCTCTACTAAAATGTGCTCCCTTAGCACAACGCTGAGGATCATCATCACATATAGGCACTGAATAGAAGTGGGACAAGACCCAAACGCAGGAAATGCAAGATCGCACATTTAGCTGTTCTCAACTTTTCGTTATTGCCATAAGCTCGGGCAGAAGAACATGACAGGAGACAAAGACAGCTGTTATCTAGTAATAAGCATTATCTGGCACAACTGATTCGTGTCTCACAGTGAGATGGTCTTAATCCAAAACATTTTTTTTAAATTCTTCCTCTCTAATTTCAAGTCATATATTTTCAGTTTGCCACTTTACCAAAGACTCCTTGATATTTTTTTTTAATTTGGTGCAATTACTTTTGGCAAACATTTTATTTCAATTACTTTGCATCTACCTACTTTTCTGACAAATGTTACTCTATGCTTTGCATACTACAGATCTCAAGTTTGTAGACTCGCAAGTTACGTGGATCAACACATTACATTTCCCAGAGTTAAAATGTTTCATGGTCTAGGTTCCCCATATTTGCCCATGAAATAAGCCTTGAGAGGAATTTGAAACCTCTGTTGGCAATTCGGGGCTGGATGGAAAAAGGAGCGGGTCCATTTTGGTGCCACACAAAGGTCTCTGCCAGCAAAGATCCCTAAAACTGTCAGGATACAAAATGGGAGGGCAGTCCTAAGAATTACCACAGCTATATTTTATTACTTATTCAAAGATAACTTTCATGCCATGGAACTTTTGCTTCCAAAGAAATTGAGTAATAAAGACCTTTTTTGGAGGTTACCTAAATGCATATACAGGCAATAGTTTCATTTGCAACTGCTACTGACCTGAGCAAGGAACACCTTTTATTAATTCTGTTCTCAGTGAAGGAAGATGAGTGAATCGCACAGGAATTCCTTCCCCAGTTAGACGTGCTTCCCCCCCTCCCATCTCCTCCCCATAGATATATATTAGGGTCTGAAATCAGAATGAAAAGCCATTGCAGGAAACAAGTTTTCAGACACTGAATTCTGAACAGATGGTTTTCTAGTTCATACAAATAGCTGTGCTCATGGGTCTTAAGAGATCTGCAGCAATATACACATTATGCTCAGGAAAAGACGCAGTAAAAGATTCTACCACTTGAGTAAATTAACTCATGCCTGAGATTTGTTTACAAGCACTCTTAAACACTATTAACAATTGAATTGTAACAGTGCAAGTACACGAGGTGCAGTATATGAATGGTGAAGTGACCATTTCTTAGTTTCCCACACAAGATGGAAACCTGATCAGTAGGAACACCTTTTTGCTTCAAATGAAAGTGTTCTCACTTCCTCTTTGGCACAAGATTTTCTTCTTCATATGATGTTTATGTTAAAAATAGACTTGAAATTAGATAAAAACATTGCAAAATTAAACAGAAATACAACATCTGACTAGGAAGATACTGCTGAAGCACTAATATGCTGCAAAACTTCTCCCCAGTCATTAATTTCTCTATCAAAACCAAGAAAACTCGTAGACACAGTGTGTATAAAAAGCTGCATTACCTCACTCGGAAGCAATGAAAGCAAGAATAAATTTGAGAGAAAGCAACTTTCTCAGCATAATAAACTTGGTGAACTTCAGTCTTGGATTTTTTGTCATCGTTTGTTGCAAGGACAGAAACCAGCCAGGTCTGGCTGTGCAACATGTAGCCCAAACAGCACAGGATACAGATGACTTGATCTTAACAGCTGGATTTCAATAAGTGACTTTAAGGAAGTTCCTTTCAAAGAAGGGAAAGGACAACAGCTCATGGTAGAAGTAACTCATATGGGAGAGACTGGTTTTTTTGGGGTTTTGTTTGTTTGTTTTTTGTGGGTTTTGTTTTGTTTGTTGTTTGGGGTTTTTAAGTTTTTTGTTTGATTGGTTTTTTTACACACACACATATATGCCCCATGTACTTTGAAAACATGGGGGTTTTATTACAGTCAGACAAGCCAAAAAATGTTATGCCCCACTTTCTACAAAGTAGTAGCTACATTCTGAACTATTCAAAGCAAATATTTATGTTTTCTTGGGAAAGTTTCTTCAATACTGAGGAAAGTAAAATTAAAAAAAAAGCAGCAAATCAAAACTGAATTCATGAATATAGAACAATTCTTGGAGAGGCATGGTCCCACTCCCCCAATATTATTTTTTTTTTAACAAACAGATTTGTAATGGGGCCATTTGGCAATTTTCAGTATGAAATATTATAATCAGCTTCTTCTCTCTGTCGTACACCACTCTCACCCTGATGTATTTTTCTCACAGAACCATCACTTTTGGGACTACTCTATCATAAGAGCCACCACATTACAGTTGACAATCTGTACTAGATAAAATGAAGGGCATTCAAACAGGGACAAGGTCATTTAGACTTCTAAATCTTTACAGAGAGAATACAAATTCTGTGTTAAGTATAAAAAGGGTACTAAAAAAAAATACCAAGACCACATGAAAAGTGCTTTAAGTTGGTATGATTTGGGATAAAATTAGCAAGAATAGTATCTCTGCCAAGTGCTATAAAATGATGATGCAATAATTTCACCCTTTCAAGTTAGCACATGTATGGAACCGATTAAAATGCTTCCTTTTTAAAATTAAAAAAGAAAACTGCAACAGAAGATATTAAATAACTTCTTGAAGCTTAGGCATATAACTTCTTGAAGCTTAGGCATGGAAAGGAGCAGTACAAATACAACCACTCATATTTCAGACCAAGGGAAGGAGTAAGGTCTGTTGGTTTTTCTTTATGATCTTCACAAAATCCACAGCCAACAGTTCTGCACCAAAACGAGTAGAACTTATTTTCTGGTTGCATCTCTAGTATCACTAAATTCTCCAGCTGAGGATTGAGCTGACTAGCCAGCACGACACCATAATAAAGGTAACAGCTGCAGTACAACAAACTACTGTTGTGACACAAAAAGTAACGCTGCTGAAAGCATCAATATTCTCCCCACCCTTTCCCAGTTGCTTATAGACCAATGCCAGGATTTTGGCTAAAGGCAAAAACTAAATGCAAAGTCTTGCTTTAGAGAAATTTTGATACAAGCAGCACTACAGAAAGAGGGCGAGATAATTCATATCTTCTAAATATTAAAGCTGTGGGTTTTACCCTTCCTAAACAGGTTATGAGACATATGACATTTTACATGAAACCTCATTTTCTGTGTAACATATGCAGATGACTCAATGGCTTAATTGATCTTGCACTTGGATAGATCTGCAGGGTAACTCTGCAGGACAGTGGGCACCGAACAGAGTCAGTGATCAAATTGTGGTAGAGAATGGATGTCATTGACTAAGCAGCTATCAAATGAATGAAAATAATTATGCTATAGAAATAGAAGCCTTTCAGATTTGAAGATACGTGCTCTAGACCTCCCACAGCCTGTAACAGGTTGTCTGAGTTTCCAAACGCACAGGTTGCTTTGCAGTACAAAGACTATGCAACTGCACGAGTAACCAGCAAATGTCACCACCACTGTGGTCACACACACAAGAGAACTCTCAGCTAAACTGCCGTCTGTGTCGCTCCTGTCCAAAAATAAAACACAAAGGGGAGAGTTAACAGCCTTTACAGGTGCCAGTAAGCCCACTAGTGATTACATCCCCCTAGCACTCAAATTTCTGCAGCTATCCATGCTCAGACAGTGACAAGCTACTCAGTTCTCTCTGTCATCTATCTGACTGGGAATACCAAATGCCTGATGCAAGGTCATACTCAGTCTAGAAGTCTCTTCAGAATTGGCAGGACTTGCTGCAGCCAGCATAGTGTTCATAATGCCGGTGGCCAAGCTATGAAAGATGGGGAACCAGCTCTAAATTAGCCAGACAGGGACTCCAATCCACAGCTCTACTTTGCAACATAATACCCAAGACTTTAGGTAAAAGCTCATCCTAGTTTGGTACTAAATGAGAGTTCTGACAGGCCCAAACTAGAACATGGGAACATACCTCAACATATAGAAAAACTTCTTTACTGTGAGGGTGCCAGAGCCTGGAAGAGGCTGCCCAGAGAGGTTGTGGACTCTCCTTCTCTAGAGACTTTCCAAACCCACCTGGACACATTCCTGTGCAACCCGCTCTAGATGAACCTGCTTGGGGATGGGTGGAAGTGATGGGGGGGTTGAACCAGACGATCTCCAGAGGTCCCTTCCAGCCCCTAACATTCTGATTCTGTGAGAGGTCACACAGAAAAAATAAGTAATATTGAGCAACAAATCCCAGAATAAATAAATATAGGAAATTCATTAGGAAAAATAAAGACTGACAAAACTGACAAGAATTGAAAACCCAGGAAAACCTGAGAAGAGACCCATTGCTGCATAACATTGTTAGCCATCACAGACAGAGGAAAGACATGCCAAACCAAAAGTAGCAGATTACTTAGGTCCAGAATGAGCCATTTATATCATGGGAGGGAGATAAATAATTTCCAGGCCATTGGTTGTTTAAGCATCTTCCTAATTTACATCTATTAGGGATAAGCAGCTTTAGATTAGGAAGCCAGAATATGCTATAACAAGACTATGCAGGAGTTTGTATACAGAGATCTGCCCCAAAGAATATGGTTTTTAAAGAAGTTGTGGGAAAAGCCAGTAAAAAGAAACTCAATGAAAAGCCTTCAAAACGTTGGAAGATAAGCTCCAAAATGCACATTTTCAATCCATTGCTGATGTAGGCTGTTTATGTGACAAAAAGTTCACACGTAAACACAGACTCAAGATTTCTGCAAGATGTATTCTCTTATTCTTCAAGATTTTAACTTCTATTATCAGTGTACCAACCAGAGAAAGCACACATTAGAAAACAGACTAATAATAGGCTGCGATCTCCACAAGCAGCTGAAGGTGAAGGAACATCACTGCATGCTGCTGCATCTGGCTCTGCAGGACTCAGGTCCAGGCCTGGCACCACACTGAACTTAACTCTCAAATCACTACTATTTGCTGGATCTTTGATTAGCTGTGAGTTTGAAGACTGGCAGAGACACAGCATTAATATGGCAGTGCTCCACACTAGGATGCCCCTTCCACAAAAACTTCTTTAAGTTTTGCCTTTTGACACCCATCTAGAAAGTGCCACTCATGGGACATCCCTTCTCTCTTTTTTTTTTTTTTTTCCTTTTTTTTTTTTTGCTGCTGTCTGTTTTTTTTTCTAGTGTGGTTAAAACTGGGCAGGACAACCCAACAGGAGCTCACCATAATTTGCTGGAGTAAACCAGACTGTGGTAATCTTTAGATGAATTTATTTCAAGTATGCTATTACGAAATGAGCGATAGCAAAGTAACATGCAATACACAACACAAACATCCCTGAGCAAATACATTTGTTGAAGAGGTGCATAAAAGAACAACTTAAGGACTGAAAATAACAGAAAACTTAAAAATAGGTCACTTCGGTTTTCTTAAGAGAGACTGTGCATACTAAAAGGACTCTTAAAGAGCTTTTAAACAAGCGTCTGACAGAATGAGGAGAAAAGGCAGGGTAATAAACCACAGAAATGAGCTGGGAAGGCAAGCTGTAGATCCTCCATGTTTTTTATCATATTGTAAAAAAGGCGTGTTTGGAAGATACCTCAGGTAAAGAAGTTGTGCTCTTGTTAAGCACACAGTGTTGAGTTCAGTGCTGCACATCGGTGGGGTCAGCAGGCTGAAATTCAGTGGCCAGGATATGAATATTTACCACAGGGTTCCCCAAAGCCTTCTGCTGGCAGCTCAGGCTTTGAGTTCACTGCCTCCCTTCAAAAGGTTGATTTCTGGTCTCACATGTTAAACATCATCTCCATTATTTTACCCTGATCTGCTAACATCATGGAGGCAACAGCTTTTTCTAGTTTAAGCTATATGCATCAACTAATTTTGTCTTATTAAAGAAAAAGAGACTCCTAATTTATTACTTCATTTCTATCCACAAGATGAATACAGCCAAATGAATGCTATTTCCACAGTCCTCACACTTGAAGAGAGCATATTACAGGACCATATTTAATGTTCATTTAATATTCATAAAACTGATCCTATGTAAATATATTTAAGCAGACAAAATATTTTTTGCTCAGCTTTCATTATTACTCAGTTTTTCAAAGACAGCATTAAGAAACTTGCTAGAAATGAGCTTATTTCACAATGCTAAGAAGAACTGGGATTGTATACCAAATCCCTTTCTGAGTACACTGGAATCCTGATCACTGGCAATGTTGTGGTGAAACCTTCATTCCAAACAACAGAGTTTCATATCACCAGCAGCAGAAACAGTTCTCACAGTCATTTGTTTAAATGGACACTATTATTTTTTTTCTATCCAGCTAATCAGGAAATTATGCCTGGCTATCTTGAGCATAATTTACAACAGAAAGGTCCTATAATAGCTTCAAGTTATATCTTCCCAATGAAGGCCTTCTTGTTGGACGTAGAAACAGCTCAGCAATATCTCACATGTCCCCTCTCTAATATCTAAAATATCAGCCATACTAAATATCTTTATGCAAGTATTAAAAATTTTACACTGTTTTATCTCCTTGTGATTTTCTCCTGGCTTCTCTGACACCTCTTTGTGATATTTAGGGAAGTAAAGCAATGTCACCCAGAGGAATTTCTTTCAATGAAAAATGCTTCATGGACATGTTACAGCTCTTGATACCAAAAGGGGAAAAAAAAAAAAAAATAAGGGGGGGAGGAAATCAACATTTCATGCAACCTTGCTCAAAGCAATCCTAAGATTGCAGTCACATCTATCACAGCCCTATGCAGATCCTTTTCAGTAAATAGGATCAATATACTAACCCATTAGTGACAGGCCCCTAAGTAAACGCCCACAAGCTTTTCACAAAATCTGATGTCCCACCAATAACCACCAACCTTTTATTCCTTAGCCTGCCAGCAGCTGCCAAAACTACAGCGGGTTAAAATCCTCCACTGCACGGCTGAGATCAGTTGGTGTTAGAGCATCAGCAAGTAAAACTCACAGCCAGGGAGTATTTGCTGCTGTAGAAGGAATATTTAACTGCTAATCTTTAATTTAAAACTAACGCTTCCTCCTCAAAATAAAGCACATCTATATGCATTAAATCAGCACATATATCAACTGTAGTACAGTCTCAAAATTCTCATTTAGGAAAAAACAACCTTGACCCAACAACTCAGCTTCCTGTGGGCACCACAAATAACATCACTCGCCAGTAAATTTAAAAAATAAAATAATAATAAAAAAAATTAA
>JANHGN010027358.1:0-13842 GCA_024605025.1 Megaceryle maxima
GCTCCTCCTGCTCAGGGGGAACCTCCTGGCTTCCAGCTGGTGCCCGGTGCCCCTTGGCCTGTGGCTGGGCACCACTGGCCAGAGTCTGGCCCCAGCCTCTTGCCCCCTAAAGGGACCCTTTAGCTCTTGCTCAGCATTGCTCAGCTCCCCTCTCAGGCTGCTCTTCTGCAGCTGAACAGCCCTGGGGCTCTCAGCCTGTCCTGGGCACAGAGATGCTCCAGTCCCCTCATCAATCTGTAGCCTCTGCTGGGACTTTCTCCCATAGTTCCCTGACCTTTGCCAATTTACAATGAAATAAATGCAAGAGCTTTCCTCAGAGCAAAACCTCCTAGATCCACTTTTGCACCATGCTTTTAAAATACCAAGTCTGTACTAGAGCCTTGGCACAAATCAAACAGCTCGGGCAGTTACAGGGCTCTTCTGAGACAGATGTGCACTGCCTGAGCTGGAGCTAAGCTGGGCCTAGGTCAGTGCATCCCAGCTCACCTGAAATCCTGCTTTTTGAGCTCTAGAGTTTGCTATATGCTTAGATAAATAGATGGATAGGGGAATTCTTGTATGCTGACTGATGGCAATGATTCCCATGCAGGCTGAGTGACAGGCTCAGAACAAAGAACACAGGATCTGCCTGAAAACAAACAAACAAACAGCTTAATTCAACACTCACCATCCTCCCAAGAAAAGCGGTAAAAGTCCTCGGTTTTGGGTGACTCAGGCAGGTGAATCCCCACATCAGTGTCAAAGCCGATGCTTTCAGCCTGCCGCCGCGCGTGACGCAATATCGCTCCGCCGAGGTCTCTGAGCCGGACAGCTGCTCGGTGGAAAATCGTGTCTTTAGCATTATACCTCATGCAGTTGGTAACTATAAGGTTAAAGTCTTCCTCAAACTCATCCAATGTTCGGTACAGGTGGGACTCCAGCTTCCGCCTCATGGTGGAAAAATCCATTGGGTTGGAAATGAATTCCAGGTAATCTGGAACCTAAACATATAAAACCTGTACAATTACAAAAACCATTTACTAGCCCAACCAGAGCGCATCCATCACAAGCACTCTTAATGCCCTTTCCACTGGCGAGGGGCAGTGGCAGCCCTTCATTTCTGTGTCACCCAGTAAGGGCAGACACATCCTGGCTCTGCAAAATGTTTAGGGTCTTGAGAATAAGATTATGAGGAGCAACTGAGGAAGGTGGGGTTGTTTAGTCTGAAGAAAAGGAGGCTCAGGGGAAACCTTCTCGCTCTCGACAGCTCCCCGACAGGAGAGGTGGGTGTTGGTCTCTTCTCCCAAGTCACAACTGACAGGACAAAAGGAACCAGCCTCAAGTTGCACCAGGGGAGGTTTAGGTTGGACATGAGGAAAAGCTTCTATACCAAAAGAGTTATCAAAGACTGGAACAGGCTGCCCAGGGAGGTGGTGGAGTCACCATCCCTGGTTGTATTTAAAAGCTGTCTGGATGTGCTGCCTAAGGATACGGTGTGGTAGTGTCCCTCATATTTAGGTACCGGTTGGACTTGGATGATCTTAAAGGTGTTTTCTAACCACAGGGATTCTGTGATTCTGTTACTTGTCTCTGAAACGTGCTGAAGCTTCCACAAAACAATAACCATTTTTTTTTTGCTCTGGCCCGGAAGGACACCCACATGGTGAGACCTTTCTGAGATATCCTCTAGTCCACCTGCAGCTTGGGACAAGGTGTTTTGTGCTTCCAGAGTTATGAGAGCACATGAGCCCAGAGAAACTTCATCTACAACCCGTCAAGACACCTCTAGGAAAGAGACTCGCCTCGTCCAGGTTGACAGGCTCCGCAAAGATCTGGGCAGCATCTTTCTCCTGCAGCAGGTCCAGCGTTGTACGCAGCAGTACGTTGAAAGGGGTCAGCTGTAGCTCCATGGCAGCCTGCTGAACCTTCACCTGGGAATGGGAGAAGGGTGGCGAGCACCGTTAGTGAGGTCAGGGTGTGTGAGCGGGGTCTCCTGCCAGTTTCTCTTGAAGTATCATCACCCCAGCTCTAGTTTGTGATGAGAACGTCAGGTCGTCACACCACTAGCCTGGTAGACTCATTGCTGAAGAATTCTGGCAAACATCTTGTGCAGGATGCCCATGAGCAGACGGGACTTTGCAGCGTCTAACTGCACAGTCCCATCCTTCTGTGTGAAGAACTCCTGTTCATTCCATCTCAGAAAGCCAAACCAAGAGGAAACCCCAGAAAATTACAAGATAATAAAACCAAAAATGAAAACAGGAAGAATCTTTTCATGCCCGGTAAATTATCCTGTAGAACTCCCTGCCTCAAGATATTATTATGCCAATTAGCAACATTATACAAAAGTTAGAAGTCTGTAGGCACTTAAACAAACAACGACATCCATAATTAGACTTAGAGAGCATAAACAAAGTTTAAGATGTATGTTGTCACACTTCAAGGCAGAAGCCAAACGACAACAGCGGTTCGATGTCTGCAAATCCCTAACACAGTTTCTTACATCCTTTACGAGGTGTCTGATCCTGTCTGATTTCAAGCAAACAAGTTGTGGCACCGGTTTGATCTCTTACGCTGAAAGTCTATTCAAAGGAGATGGGAACAGGAGAGAAGAATTTATTTCTCCTTTAACGTTTTACTTTCTTTGATCTTATAATCCCTCATTATGTCATTAAATCAACCACTTCAGTAGCAGAGGAAAGCAAGTGTGTCTACACAAAGCAAACTGTGTTTGATGTGTGAAGCAACAAGACAGCAGCAGTAAGAGAGTGAATGAGGAGGGATATAAAGACCAGGCTCTTCCCCCCAAACAGGAAAGAAGTGGAACAAAGACTCAGGACTCTGGAGCATCCTTCTCCACTCACCAAAAAGCTGGGCTGGGATAAAGTGCCAACAAAACATACTTCCCTGTGATATTTTATCCTTTACTAAAACACATCATATTTTCAACAAGTTTTTATGGATTCAGCCAACCCTGATATATCATAAGATAACAAAAGCAAACAAAGCCCAAGAGTGATGGTTTTTTTGATTCTCCTACCTAAAATATGTCCACACAGCAAGCAGGACTCAGCCGCTGCTGTCTATCAAGGACAACGCGGTCAATGAACCAGTGCTGGCATCAAAAGGACTCCAGAAAACCTGTGGGCAGCTTCTGGCCATAAAAAAAGCAGCTCACAGAGGAGCCGTGGTCACAGAGGATGCTGCTTTTCCTCTGCCTGCTGCCAGCCTGAGAGCAATGCTCGAGGCCACACGTACAGGCTCACCAGGCACAGGGCGAGCCTTTCACGAAGCTGTCTGTGAAGATCTTCACCCAGAGAGCACAGTTATGGCTGCAACCAGGTATGGCAAGAAAAGACCCTCAACAGGCAGAGCTGGCAAGCATGGGAAGCAGCCTCAATTGGTACAACTTTAGAGAACTGCACACAGACTGAAGATGACAATGTGGTGAATGGTCTCCATCTTTGGGAGACCTTGTTGTGGTCTTTCAGGACTTCCAGGTGCCTGTCAGAAAGATGGGGACAGAGTTTGGAGCAGGG
The DNA here is from genome assembly GCA_024605025.1 of Megaceryle maxima. Lineage (NCBI taxonomy): Eukaryota > Metazoa > Chordata > Aves > Coraciiformes > Cerylidae > Megaceryle > Megaceryle maxima. The sequence continues at coordinate 3,519 of JANHGN010027358.1, forward strand.
CCTGTTGGGCCAGGCCAAGGGGTGCTGGGTTGAAAGTGGCAGAGGGAGATTTAGCCTGGAGAGAAGGGAGGAATTGTTGGTGCTGAGGGTGGGGAGAGCCTGGCCCAGGCTGCCCCGAGAGGTGGTGGCTGCCCCAGCCCTGGCCCCATTGCAGGGGAGGTTGGCCGGGGCTCTGAGCACCCTGCTCTAGCTGCAGATGGCCCTGCTCCCTGCAGGGGGTTGCACCAGATGAGCTTTACAGGTCCCTTCCCACTCAAACCAGTCCATAAGTCTATGATCTTACAAGTTTTTCTTCTACAAATTTACTTAGTGGGCAAAACACAAGAAATGAAGAGCAGAATTGTGATTTAGACATCTTTGTGGAGCAGGTGTGACCAAACTTCTGAAATCATCATTCAAGGAGATCTAGCTTCTGCTCTGCAGAGCACCTACTCCGTGCCCAGAAACAGAGAGTGCTGTAGGTCAGGAATCAAATCCATTATGAGTTATGCAGATCTATTTTCCCAGCACTCTGCAGCCCAGCCCCGGTGCTGAGGGCAGAGGCTGAGCAGCACGAGCCTGTGACTGCCACAGGGAGAGACGGAGACTCTGTGAAGAGATGGAGACTCTACAGAATGATGGAGACCCTACGGAAAGAGGAAAAGGCTCAAGAAAAACCATTGTGTTCCTCCTCTGCGTCCTGCAGCCCTGGTTACTTGCATGGGACCAAATCTGAGCAGGCACTTGACATCCAGAACTACCCACCTGCTCCCGTTTGAGTTTCTCCCTCTTACGGATCAGCTCGATGAGCAGCCGTGCGCGCTCCAAGTCATGCCGCAGCTTTTGCCAGTACTTCAGCTCTTCCTTCACTGCACTGGTTTTCTCATCCTGCTCCTTCTGTAAGACACAGCAGGGGGAGGAGATGAGTAATTGGGGTTGTTCAGCCTGGAGAAGACTCGGGAGACCTTCTTGTGGCCTTCCAGTATCTGAAAGAGGCTACAGGAAGGCTGGGGAGGGATTTTTTACAAAGGCTTGTAGGGGTGATGGCTTCAAACTGGAAGAGGGGAGATTTAGGTTAGCAATTAGGAAGAAGTTCTTCAGTCTAAGGGTGGTGAGACACTGGCACAGGTTTCCCAGGGAAGCTGTGGATGCTCCATCACTGGATGTCTTCAAGACCACATTTGATGGGGCTTTGAGCAATCTGGTCTAGTGGGAGATGTCCCTGCTCATAACAGGGGGGTTGGCATTGGATCTCTAGTCCCTGGCAACCCAAACCATTTTCCAATTCAATGAAAACACAACTGGCCTCCTGCCTTTCCTCCTCTTTCTAGGCATGAACTGCTTCCACAATCTTCCCCCTGTCTACTTGTCTCTTGCCCAGGCTATGTCCCCTCCTTCCGACAGCATTTAGCTGTCTAACCAACACCAGCCTTGATGGATTTTACGTTATCTGTGAAGTTGGGCCTAAAATTGTCCCATAGCCATGCTCCAGGAACACGCTCCAGTGCCTCCCTGCTTTTACATCCCAGTTCATTACAGAGGCTGGAAATGTTTCTGTCTGCTACTGCACATCGAAGAGGCAGCTCAAAGCATTTGCAGTGCCAAGGCAAAATCCTAGGAGAAAGGAGTTATTATTATCCTCTTTGTACCCAAGAAGAAACAGAACTACAGCAAGAGATTTGCCAAAACACAAAGGAACTGCCAACGCTGGGAGATGAGCTCACACCTTCTAAGACACAGCTCAGGGGCTTTGCAACACAATCATCCTTCCTCTCCTAAATCTGTAGCTTTCTGAGTGGTCTGGAGGGTCTAGCTGAAGTGCATTCACTTCCACATCACTGCCAAGAGAGGACCAATCGCATCACAAGATCTTGACGGTTTCTATTTATAGGACATTTCTTTTCAAGAACTTGCTGATGGTAAATTGCCAACTTAACACACCAAGGAAATGCTGCATTTCCCCAAGCTCCAGACCAGTGATTGGGAAATAATTCTTTTATTAATCACCCAGAGCAGTCTTCACACAACCCAAAAGCCTATAAATTCCTCCATGTACGGGCAAAATACACACGATACCCACTGACAGGCTGCACTAGAAGGTAGAGTCCAAGAGCTTTGTTACTTCACCAACTACTTCTCGTGCCAAACATGAGGCTGTTTAACAGCGTTGGGATTGAGTGACTCCAGATGCCAGCTCAAAGGAGGAAGCAAAGGAGCCCAGAGCTGATGATTATGTCTAAACTTCCATATGAATGTGCACGGGAGGGTCGGAAATTGAAGCCTCAGGAAGAGTGACCCAAACTGGAATTCAGCCAGGACTCCAGAGCTAACACCTATTTCTGTGAGGAGGGGATCTTTAATCATTCCTGAGGAACGTGCTTTTATGATTCATCCCTGAGATCAGGTCCACCAAAGGCCCATCACACCCTTGCACAATGCTGGGTCTCCTGACTCAGGGGACAAACTCTTACCTGATGGCTCCTCAACACCAATTCCTGTGGCACAATGGACATCCCACTGATACCCTAACTCTGCTGTTCAGGCACACCAAGAGGAGACCAAAAGGAACTTAATGCAGGTCACCCTCTGAACCTTTCACCCTCACTCCCCTTCCCAGCCCTGCATCAAGTGCATCTCCCCCAGAATCCACCTCCCTGTCCTCCCACGTGGGTTCAGCTGAGGACCAGTTACCTGCTCCGCATTCCTCTGGGACTGGAGGTGTGAGTGCAGGCGTCGGATCAGGGGCATCCCGTTCCTTGCCTGACGCTTCAGCAGCCAGTAGTTGTGGAGCCTCTGCATGAACTGGTTCTTCCTCTGGAGGGAGAGGCCACTGCAGATTTTGTTCAGCCTGAAGGAAGCAAAGAGGTGTCGTGAAGCCAACAGTAAATCCATCACAATTCTCTGCAACCTGCTGATACCATCAGGTTTCCCGATGAAGCTTTGTGGCAGTGTGTGAACATACACTGAATTATAGGTGCAACTGGTACAATCTGGGATCTCCTCACTGTGAAGATGTGTGTGTCTGTTTTTCACACTGTATCCCTATGTCAGTAGCAGCTCAGCTGGAAGTTCTCCCCAGGCGCTTGCCACAGCGCGCTCAAAATGTGCAAGCACCAATTCAGCTGGGAGTCTTAACTTCAAAACTACTGTCAGCGTCAAGAACTTTCATGGGGTTATTTAAATCTGATGTTCTTAAACTGGAGCCTGGGAAACTAACCTGCCAGAAGTCCAAGGATAACATGACACCTTCAACCTTCTCAAACCATTCATTAGATTCTACGTGGTGCCTTAGCAGCAGTTTTCCAAAGCTTAATCTGTTCAAATAACCAGTGACACTTCCTAAAGCACCAAAGGAAAACTCAGCACTGCCTTGTTCTGCGTGAGAAAGAGCTGGCAGGAAAAAAAAACCACAGCCAAATCCAAAGCTGCCCGCAACACTGACAGGTCTGATGTGTTCTGTAATAAAAGGAGGAATTAAGAAACTATGAAATGAGGAGATTAAAAGAAAATGTAACAGTGGGATGACCCCTACCTGCCAGCCAATCTGCAATGCCCGAAGTATTTGCAAACCACTTTCACAGCCACCTGTGTGAGTTCAGATGGGTGTTTGCTGCTGGGGACCACCCCGGGTCCTGTGTTATGCAGCAGCCTGGGACGGTGGAGAGCAGTGTGCTAGCCACGCTCCCCTGGCACAACGCTGCTCAGTTGGACACAGTTGTTGCTATGTCCTGACTGAAGATTCAGTGTTTCCAAAGTCAACAAGAGGGACTGAGTCCTCAGAACAGACCCTGTCCAGCCCCTGTCCTAAACTCACAACACTCACCTGTAAGAGGGGATTTGTGTAACTGTCACCATGGGCACAGACGAACGCCCGTTGGTCGCATCACCAGGCTCCTTTTTGATCTTCTGTTTCAGTTTCACCTGGTTCTTTTTCAGAGAGACTTTGGAAGGGCCACGATGAGGCTCCTCCCCACCCTCCTTCTTCACAGGGTCCTCCTGCCCCTCACCACTCGCGGCTGGAGACCCTTTTTTCATCATCCCAGGCGGGGAATGACTCTCACAGTAGGCAGTCTTGCGCACGGTGAACGTCGTGCCGTTGATGCTGGTCTCCCTCATGGGTTCAATCTTCATGAAGAGACCAGCCCGCTGGGCACAGGTGACGTGGAAGGCAGTGTAACAGTTCACCTTGTGGCACTGAATGGCAGCTCCCATGCCCTTCTGCTTGCAGATGTAGCATGTGAGCTTCCACCGAGCCGGCGGGATGTTATTTATCCCTTCAATGGGCTCCAGGAACACAGTGTTGGCAAAGCAGACCTCTGGGATCCAAATGGCACAAACCACGTGAGCCCAGCGGCCGTCGCTGGTCTGCTTGAAGGCTCCTCCTTTGTTCGGGCAAAGGACACAATCCACAGGGCGAGAAGGGGACTGAAGGCAGCAGCGGCAAAGCCACTGCCCCTCAGGGATATAGGGCACGCCGTAACACTCCTGGTGCACAGCCAGGTTGCAGATATCACAGAAGAGGATGACATTGCTGTTGTGACACTCGTCGTCCATGCAGACGCAGCAGAAGGCGTCCTCGTCGATGAGGGACTGCTGAGCCCCATTGTTGCGGCTCTCGAGGTACGACTCCTTTTCCAACCGATCCACCAGCAGCTCAAAAGTGTCAGCAGAAACTGTCCCATAACCATCATCCCTTCTCTTCTCGTTGACCATTTCCAGCCATGCCAGGTCCTCCTCGTCCATGTCGTACTCCACCTCGACATCGAGGTCCTCAGGAGGCTTTTCAATGTACCGGTAGTAGGCAGCGGGGAGAGGAGCAGCATCTGGCTGGCTGAAGGAGTCCACCACGCGGAAGTTGGGCTGGGGCAAGTGTAGAGATGTCCCCTGTGCATGTTTGGAGCAGGACTCCTTCTTCTTGCCTTTGGAAGGTGTCTTCTTAGATTTGGAAGGGAAAAGGGGCTGCTCGCTGTTTTCCTTGTTGCTGTTGCACTCTGTGATTTCCTGGGCAGTCAGCTCGTCCTCCGTGATGATTTTTAAGGGATCGTAGATGCTGATGCGATGGAGCCGCCCGTCAATGTCGACCTCCACGATCCGCTGGGCCTGAGCGTACGTCAGCGTCTCCCGAGCGGGTGAGCACTTGAGGCGGTAGGGTGAGGGAGAACGTCTCCCCTCCAGGTTCTGCCGGGACCTCCTCCGAGGCTTCCTCATTGCTGCGGCCCAGGGACCCTGTAACAAAACCGGACAGAGACAGTGTAAGCCGAGGAGGCAAGCGAGGAGGAGCAGCATACATTCAAAACCAGTAGATGCAGTAGAGCATCTCCTCAAATTCAGACAGCACTTATTGCATCTGCTGGCACCATTCACACACTAAGTTCACACAAACCAAGGATTTTTCCTCTGTTCTCCTGCCTGTGGCTTTTCCTTTATATCTCCATTAGCATGCAGAATGTGCTGGATGTTTTCCAGGTGGAAAGGAAAGCCCTGTTCTTGTCCTAGGAAAGCAGCTCCCCATTTTTTTTGTCGCTGAGCTCCAAACAAGCTCCTCCAAGCGTCCCAGCTCACAGCTGCCACCACCGCTTCTTCCTTTCCCACATAGCAGATGCAAAAAAGTCCCTTGATGAAAAATCATCCTCCAGCTTTGCTTTCCCTTCTCTCACAGACGTAGCTGATCCTTACATCCCTCTCCAGTCAGCGTGCACTAAGGGGATCATGTCCTCCCCAACATGCAAAATGGGTCACAAAAGCCCAAACAGAACCAGAGGATGAACTGAGCAACATAGCAGGTGCTAGAGGTGCATCCCTTCTGCTTCTCAGTGGGATTCACCAGGAAGAGAAGGGGAACGAGCATGGGAACAAGCAGCAGGGATCCAGATGGACTTACTAGCTCTGGCTCAGCGTTAGCCCCTCTGGAGCCACAATCCATGTTTGGGCACCTGAGCCGGTTCTGCATGGAGAGTCCAGGGGTAGGAGCAGGAAAGTAGCAGGACAGCTTCTGGCCCACAATGGTATTTGCTCAGAGCCTTAACGAAAAGCCCGAGCCAGCTCTGCCCTCACAAACTGCTAATCAGCAACCCAGATAATTATTTGAGAGTCAGCTCCTGATGTTAAGGAGGTGCCCATCAAGGGGGAGTGGAGCAGAAGCCCGGAGCCGATGAGATGAGCTGGGGGAGGATGGAGACGTGGCGGCAGGAGCCCGGCAATCTGAGGGTGAAGAAGGGAGGCAGAGAAGGCAGAGAAGAGGGAAAGCAGAGAGGAAGCCAAGTGAATAATGCAAGTGAGAAGGGCAGTGTCAGGAATGGGAACACAAGTTATGGGAAGAAATGGGCTGAGGCTGAAACAAGCTGGAGAGGAGACAAAGAAAACCAAATGTAAAATCTCCCGGAGAAGATAAGTCAGCCCAGGGCTTATCTGTTGCTATGCAGAGGCCTGAACCAGCACCTCACCCTTATTTACAGCAATCCACACTTCCAGCCCCACTCTGTGGGACCCGCAGACAAGAAAGCACCCAGCAAACCCATCGTTTGTACCGAGCCGTTGCATTGTTTCTGCTCTGTGAAGGACACAGTTCCACAAACTCTCCACTGCACGAGTCAGAGCAAGCAGCACCTCGCAGGACCGTGACCTACAAGAAGTCCTGACCTTGTTCTGGGAAGATGTTAACAAATTCCAGGAGTGACACATTTCTCTTGAAAGTACTGGCTCTGTGAACTGTGAGACTAAGCCACAATTCAACGTGTGTCCTAAGAAGCAAACAGGTTTCAGGAAATGTTCCCAAAGTTCTCTCCTTTGCATCCAGAGGAATAAGCTGCAGTTGCCAGTTTCAGAACACACGCCCACACCGATGGAGCCTGTGGGCACCGTTTCATTTCAGATGACAAGTTCCACCCTGGTACCATGAATTTCAGGACTTTTGCCTTAAAACTTTAATTAGTCAGTTGATCAGGAAACTGCAGACACCCAGCTGCACTTGTCCCAGCCAAGCTCCAACAGCTTCAATCAGTAGGATAAAAGAATTTTAAGATAAAGGTATAAAAGCAACTTGATCATCAAATGAAAAAAAAAATAAAATAAGAGAATCCTCCTGACAAAGAACTCTCCTACAATTCAGGGGGCTCTCCTACAATTCAGGGGGCTCTCCTACAATTCAGGGGGGCTGTGAGCAAAGAGGATATCGAAGGCAAAAAGATATACAGGCAAAAAAAGATATTGGAGTATAAAGCAATTACCGTGAGCTGACTACACTCATAATTAATATTGTGTTCAGGAAAAACAAGGTGTCAGCTGATTGCTGGGAGTGCTGAGGGATGAGCAAATTTCAGCAAAACAAGCACCTGCAGGGAGGGTTATTTTACCTGTTGACTGGGAAAAAAACAAGAGTACGGCAACGTTCCCGTCGCTTTAGTGAACCCAGCAGTAGAGAAATTCCCCAAGGTGGGCTTTCCGCTGCAGCAACCGACTGCCATAAACCAACCTGCTTGTAAAACACACAGTTACTTAGAGCTACACAGAAGCAGTGAAAACAGCATGGAAATTGCTGCCAGCGGGAGCCGAGTGCCTGGGATAAGATGTGCACCTGGATACTGGAAGAGACACAACCACCCACCTCCAAAATACCTTGAAAGCAGCAAGGAAATGAACTTGGACACACTGAGCCGAACGCTGCGACCTCGCCTGCAACAGCAGAAACTTCTAAGCAGCAATCTAGGAATGTTTTGATCTTCCTGGCACGCTTGAAAACACCTCCCCGGCCACGGATAAAAAAGAATCCCTCTGCAAACAGCACTCGGGCATGTTGTAATGCCAGAGTTGACTCTGGGAGGGGGGGTAACTGCTATTTCAGCCCACGCTGACTCTGTCCCACCACGGACAAAGGTTGCTGATGTGAAAGCAGAAAGTTCAAAGAGTCATCCTCTCGCTGTCACCACAGTGTGCTCAAGGCTTTCCAAAAAACCTCCCATCATCCAGTTCTGCTGGCTGTTGCGCCAGGCGCCCGGGTTGAGGTTCCTAGAGAGCACAACCAAGCAAACAATGTGGCTACAACACTCAAAGCCACCGGCGATGAACTGATTTCTACCCCAGGAGCTGGCTCGGGAGTGGTTCAGTTCTCCTGAGCAGCAGCTTCCACATCTGATGCAAAAAGTGGCTGAGAAGAAGCCCATCATCAGGAGACTTATATTTTCTATAAGGGTTTAAAAGCACCACCATAAAAAAAAACCTGGAGAGATCCTCATATTGAACAAGAAGGCAAAACATGCAGCCTTAAAGTCCAGCACAAGTGGATCCTCTAAAGCAAGAGCTAAAGGTTGCTATGTTGTACCCCCCCCCAGTGCTGCGCTGGCCATTCCCAAGGGTCAGAGGCACCCCCTCACACCACAGCAGATCTCAGTGTCCTTCCCAGTCCTCCTTCCCACTGCAGCCCTTCTTCCCATTCGGACCAGCCAAGGATTTTCTTTCCAGCACCAGGTTTCTTTGCTAACCTGCAGAGGACACAAGGCTGGAGCTCAAGGCAGTGCTACTGGAACTCCTTCCTGGCCCTTTCCAGTATGGCTTGGGGATTCCAGTGAAGAGGTAGGTCCCCCCAGAGAGGAAGATCTTCATTTGCAGTGAGGACAAGGCCACCTGGACCTTGGCAGGCAGCAGCAGATGGGCACAACGTGGCTCTGGTTCCCCTGCGGTGCACTGTGATTACTGGCAGCACCTACAGCTCATACAGCCCTAAAAACTGTGGGTTCCAGAGTTACCAGAGACTGAGGTACCGAGTCAAACATGAGGTCCGGAGACTTTTCTCTGCATCGCTGTCCTATGCTGGCAGCCCCACAACTCTGGGCAGGCACTTGCTGCTGTTTGCTGGGATTTAAAACCCCCTCCTGCACCGTGGGGAACAGCCACCTACGGAGCTATTTAAGAAACGCATCCGTAAAATGAAAGCAACGGATGCCAGAGAAAAGAAACAGCCCAGAACAGTCACAGCCCCCTTCCCACCTTTCTTCTGCCAACCAAAAACACCAGGCAAAGCTTCTGCCGCCCTCAGTGATGTCCCTCCATGTTCCCGCCACATCCATGCTTGCACGGGCCCATGTTCCCCTCATGAGCTGGCTGAGGGTTGACACTCCTGACACCCACACTGATGCCTACGAGGTGTGTCAGTGCTCGGCAGAGCTGCCTGTCCTGGCACACGTAGAGCTCTCTGCCGACCCCCAGTACTGCTGGCGGGGCTGTGGATGAAGTTTAAGGTAAAGTCTGGGCTCGGCGACAGACGGTCTGTGCCATGAGCTGCGTCTGGCCTCAGCAGTGCCCTGAGGGAACCCTGACCCGCCATGAGTTCCTCTCAAGAGCTCCCCTGTGCAACCAGAGCCACGGGATCTCTGCAAGGAGCTCCAGTAGCTGCCAGTGATCTGGGTGAAGACCCAGAAGGGACACGGGCAGAGACAGAAAAGACGCGGCGGGTGCGTGCGATGAGCTGCGCCCGGCCTCAGCACTGAGCCCTGAGCCAGCGGGCCCGTCTCCTGCCGGGGAGCGAAAAAAGTCCCTTAAGAGAGCGGGACGCGGGCGGGAGAGAGCGAGAGACAGCGCAGTCAGCGCCAGAAGCCTATTGGTTGTCACGGCCGTCTATCCCAGCTACATAACCAATAGCAAAGCAAGGCGACGCGGGTCTAAAACGGGGTGCGCTCGGCCCCGCCTGGGCCAATAGGGTGGGAGAAGGTGGGCGGGGCTCCCACGCGGGCCGTGAAGAGGGGGGGCCAAGATGGCGGCAAGGGGGGGGCCCGGCTGCTGCGGCGCTGCTCGTTCCCCCTTCCCAGGCGCTCTCCGCTGCCGCCCCCTCCTCGTTGAGGGGCCGGGGGACGCTCCCACCGCGCGGGGATGAAGCGGGAACGGGGCTCGGAGGCTGCAGCGCACTCGCCTCCCCCGGCTCCTTCCCGCCCGCCCGGTCACCTTCCCGCGACCCCGGCGCGGGGGTGTGTGAGGGAGGAGAGACCCCCTGAGGGGAGGGTGTCGCGGCCTCCCGCGCAGCGCTTTACCTGCCGCCTCAGCGCGCCGCCGCCGCGGCGGGATCCACCGTTGCCGCCGCCGCCTCCTTTTTTGGGGATATTTTTTTGTTGTTTTCTCTGGTTTTTTTCTTTTTTTTTCTCTCTTTTTTTTTTTTTCTTTTTTTTTTTTTTTTTTTTTAAATCCTCTCTTTCCGCCTCCCCCTCCCCTCCCCCCTGAGGCGGACGGGCTCACCCAGCCGGCGGCGGGAGGGGAGGGCACAAGATGTCGGCTCCGTCCTCTCCGGCTACCGCCGCCTCTTCAGCGCCGCCTCCTCATGCCGCCGCCGCTGCTCCCGCCGCTGCCGCTCCGGCCCCGG
>JANHGN010027359.1:0-21612 GCA_024605025.1 Megaceryle maxima
GCTTGCGGAGCAAAAAGACTCCCCGGCCGCCCAGCGCTGTTTTACTTGCTGCCTGCCTACTCGAATAAATTAAGTTTGATCTAATTGGCTGCGATCATTTTCGTGATTCCCCGATAACACCTTATCTTTAAACAACTTGCAGCACTAATTCTTTGACTAAGAAGCTGTCCCATGAATACAACATGAATGCTTATCAGGAAAAGGTATTAAAATACTAAATGCAACAAAAAGACTGCAGCTCCTAACATCTAAGAGATCAATCACACGGGCATAAGGCATCTCATTGTAGTGCACAGCAGACCTTTAACTCACTTCCCATGGACGAGTTATTCTACATTTGACTCCATCTACACTTCCATTGGTAAAGCTTCAGTACGCTGCTGCTGTGGCAGAAAGGATGAACTGCAAAAGGCCACAAAGAGCAAGAAACAGCCTCATGTCTTTCTAGTCTATACACTGGGGTATTTCCCCGGTTCCAGTGTCCCTTATAAGGGAACATGCTAACCCTGCAGCAGAGTTAAGATTTTTGCCCATCCAGATTTGAAGGCCAGTTTCAGTGGCTGCCCTTACCCTTATGTGATGTTTCCCATGTTAGCATCACCTAATTACAGCTGTGGTTTTAAAAGAGACACAGACACTGATGTTTAAATATTCCTCCTGCTACCCAGTACGAGGCAATATGCTTAGCATGGGAGCCCTGCACTCGATCACGAGCTGGAAAAGATTGCAATTGGCATTAAATAAAGGCAAGAGCATGTTTTTAAAATTGCATTCACTTCATTGCTCTCATGCTACCGTTTGGTTTCTTGAAGAATACAGATATGGCATTACAGAGTCTGTGTGCCCAACATAGTGTATCTCACCTTGACAATAACCAGACGAGAAGGGATGCTGCCGACTGACTACAAAACAAATTGGTCATGGAAAGTTTCCTTCTATGTCAGTTAGAGAACAGCTTAGTTCCTAAAGCATAACTATTTACACAGGTTTCAAAAAAAAACAAAACAAAAAACCCAACAGAAGTCTGAAAGAATGTGTCTATTTGTGTGTATTTTCATTAGCCGTGCAGATATTCACATAGGAAAATTTTACAGTAGCCAGAGTTTGATCTAGTGCTGTTTTATTCCTTGCTTATGTCTTTGTAACTCCATTACAAAACAATCTTTTTTACACTAGGGAAACACAATGATGAGTCAGACACCAAGAGAGCAAATTCAGTGACATATAAATGTGCTGTAAACAACAGATGTAAAACTTTGCACAAATGACTCAGTATCTAGCAAACAAAATAAATATTGTCTGATAGAGATGACAAAAATGGGTGAGATAAAACATCAAAGATCCCAAATCAATTTTAATAGCCTAGATAAGTAATAAGCTACATAGTATTTCAACTACATTACCTTTATGTCACCTAGAATAAATCTGAAAAGATTTAGTATTCTGAAAGCTGAGCATAGCTTTTCCATTAAAATAAAATTACATTGTATTCCAGAATTAAAAATGGGATCCTTATTAAATCAAGACTTCCAACCCACTGAAGTTATTAAATTGGCTAAATATATCACGTAATAGAATCTGCATAACTTCTAATAAAATATTCCTCATTGACTCATAACATAATAGAAAATCTTTTCTTGAGCAAAAACCACATCTTACTAGAAGAGATGTTTCATAGGTGTCTCTTCTACTTGTCTTGAGCTTGACAGTTCCCTCAGCATTTGCAATTGCAGTCCAACCCTGTGCCCAGCCTGGTGCAATTGCAAACTTGGAAGGAAATAATAAGAAAAGATTCACAAGACTTTTAATTGCCGTGAACACAATAGATCAAAGTAGTTCAGAGCACCTGACAGACAGAGTCTTTTAGGTCACTGCTGATTCAAAACCACAATCTGACAGATAATGGTCAATAAAATTTACATTTTTCCTCCTGACATTCACCTTACACTTATTGTTGCTTAATTTTAGCCTATTACTATTAATCATACTCTTTCTCATGCTAAGCAAATCTACTCCTCCCATATGTTTACATTTGCATTTATAGATTGTTACCAGCTTATCCTGTACTATCAATTATTTACAGGCTGTTATCTAACTGCCTCTTACTACACAATATTTTCCTTCTTTAATCCTCTCTCATCTATCTGCACCTCAACCCACTGGAAATTTGGGTGGGTCTCCCTTAGACTCCCTTTATTCTGTAAAAATTGTGCTCAAAATAGAGAAAAAAATATCGATCGAAAAAGTCCAAAAAGCTGTGTGTTTAGCCAGAGGAGGTTGTGAGCACTTTGGGGCCTTAAAAGCCTCCTCCACTTGGACCAGGTGTATGCAGGAGTTGGTTCAGGTGACGAGCTGCCCCAGCTTGGTGCTCACCCTCCGTCCCAGTTTGCCTCTCCCCTGCCTGGCTGTGGATGCAGATGACCCATTTGCTTCACTGCCAAACCCTGTGCAGCCCATCAATACACAAACAGGTTTCTAAGAGGCATCAAAAGGCATCGTCTTGAGGATTTTCTGGAAAGGCTCAGTGCTAGACAGGCAGCACGTGAGCTGGCACTAACCTGCTACCAAAATAACAGAGGGTAAGCGGTGCTTCTAGGCAGAGCTCCTGACTGAAGATACCTGCAGAGCAAGGACATCTTTCCACTAGTTTCTTGTCGCCTCCACAAAATTCAATTAATTGACTACGCAATAACTGACTTTTCTGGTTTCTAGAAGTACAGGGGAAATACATGCTATCTCTGCTTTTAGTGTTCGTGACTCAGAAAGGGAAGGGAAGTGTTGGGTGTTTTTTTTAAGAAAATACTTGCAGGAATATTTTCTTAGAAAAGGGTGGGTTGATTTTTAAAAGTCTGTAAAAGTCACTTAAATTCTTCACAGTTCTTTCAAAATTACTGTAAAGTGTGATATATTCATACCTACAACAATTGCATGAATATATTTATTAGGAAATTCATGGTGTCTGCAGCCTAATACCGTCAATTTCTCTAAAATTCAATTCCCACTGATGTTCATATTCTGGACAATAATCTATAGTTACCTCAGAGCAGCTTTAGTGAGCATTTAGAAGAAAAGTCTGTATGTAGGTCTCTGCTGGAGCTTGTGGTGAGTCTCCAAAGTACAAACACAGCCTCAAGTGATAAAATGTACAGTTTGTGGCAAATTTATCCCTTGAGGTGCCCTACATCTAAGATGAAATGGCTTTTAATGATGAAGACAGGCTCTGAATTAAAATTTTATTTCCAAGCACCAATTTTAAATCACCATTCACATGTATGCACTACAACCACTATCAAGGTTGTACTTTAATAAACTGTAGCATTTCTGATTTCATTATATATCCCAGCTACAGGCACAGTTAAAAGTCATAGCAAGTGCTAAACTGGCAATGATAGGAAGTATACAGAGGCTAAGTTAATTTTGCCCCTAGCAATTTTGCTGTTACTATGGCAAGTGTGAAAGCATTCCCATTATTTAAGGCAGGACTTTGGAGTGCTGTGAGTCCTCATGCTGTCAACAAATTTTTTTAAGAACAAACCATCCCAGAGATAGTTAAACCCCTTTTTCATGTAGGAATCACTTCTACATTCACCTCTGGCTTTTCCTTGTGGAAAAACATTGTCAGCCTATGTCCTCACGTCAGTCACAGTTCTGAGGCTTTTATGACAGCTTCAGCACAGCATCTGAATCTGATCCTGTCTAAGATTGCATGCACGCACTGGCTCTCCTCCTGATTTCATCCTTGGCCAGGTAGACCACATCTGGGCTTTGAATTTTGCTGAAGGGAGTGGTTCAGTAAAGGATGCCCCAAAGAAACAGAAAACATCATCATATTGTGGGAAAAAAAATAGGAAAATAGATGCAAAAAGTGAAATAAGAAAAGAATGGTTAATTAGTCTAATACAAACATGTGTAAACTAGTCAAATACACACGTCTGGAAGGAATAATGAGAGAGGACACAGCCTTCCAAAACAAAGAGATGCCGATTTGCCACATCAAACTATTTTATCATTAAAAGGATGCAGAGCTAATTAACAATCAAAACATAACAGGAGATAAGATTCACCTAATATATGGGACAGGCTAAGGTGCTATGTATACAATTAAAGTTAAGCACTTATGAAAACTGCTGGAGTTGGCGGTCAGAGTGTGTAGTACTGCAAAGTGCTAGTCCACATCAGTGGTGTGATCTCACTGAGGTTGTTATCTTCAGCTATGGGCTGAAGTGTAAGGGAAAGAGGATTTGAGGTAACAACAGTAATGATGGAAAGCACAGGAAAACTGCTGAATGAAGAGAGCTTGAAAGGGCTCTGGCTGTTAAATCTGAACGGGAGATACGTGACGACAACAATAAAAAAATATACACCAAAAAAAATATTGCACAAAGCAACCCAGAAGTGGGTATGAGAACACCATACACTACTGCAACTTAAATATGAATAAACACAAAAGGTCATCTCATCTATTACTCCACCCACACTAAGTAAGGTTGTCTAATTGCTTAGTGAAATCCAAAAGGCACTGAAATACATTTCTGCTTAAATCTAGCCTCAATCTTTCTCCATCCCTCTAGCACACCTCACCCTGCCCACCTGACAGAAAGCACATGGCTCCGTCGGCCTTTGCAGGTTCCTTTCACATACTGGAAGATTCTTATCCCATTTTCTTTCCTCTTTCTTTCTTCAACTTTACCTTACATCTACAGTTTTTGCTGACAATGGCTCTGATCATTCACATCTCCTCTGGACTCTCTCCAACTTTGTACCATTTCTTTCTCACAGTACAGTGCCCAGAACTGAGGAGTACTCCAGTAAGTGCAAAAAGGGTCTGAACAGATAGCAGTGCTTGCTTTGTGCACCTTACAAGCAATATTCTTGCTTATATGTCAGAGAGACACCTTCCCTGTTTTTTTTTTCCAGCAAGGTATCTTCTCACGTTCAGTTTACGATCCTCTGTAACACCCGGGTGTTGTTACTGACAAATTTCTACACAACCTGTTGTCTTGCTTCTGTACTTGCATACCTGGTCATTCTCCAGTGCAGGATTTTGCATTCCTGTATATTACATTTCATCCCATTCTTGCAGATCTTTCCTCCAACTGGAGTTCTCATTCTGCCAGTCAAAAGGCTTGCACCCCTGCCACCATTATGACAGCTCCAAGTTCAATAAGTAAATGATCTCCTTTTCACAGAAAGACTTACAGCTAAAATACTGAGAATTGCACATGGACCAGATTCCCCTGTCATAATAGCACCACCTGATATAGCTACATACTGTACACACCCAGTGATGACTCTGAATGGAGTTTTGCAATGAGTTTATACTCACTTCACAGTAATTTAATCTAGACCATGTTTATGCAGGATGTTCTTGAACAACCATGTGAGATAGTATCAAAATTTATGCTAAAATGATGATGTCTCTGTTTTCCTGCTGAAAAGGTCCTTTACCTTGTCATGGAAAGAAATTAATTCACACAGGCCATCCCTCATATACTGGCTTTCGTGGTTTTGCCCCCATTTCTTTCCTATTCATGCTTTCTCAGGAAAGAAAATTATTTTATTTTCCATCTTCTGTAGATATATATTTAGCCTGAAATGCATTTCTGCTGTTCTGTATTCCATATTATAAAATGAGAGGAAGAAAGAAAATGTCCAGTTCATAGAGGAAAGATTCTGGCTGTAACTGTAGTCCCTGTAGAGGCAGGGATCCAAACTTCAGGCTGTAATTCTCCTTGACTTTGCAATTACGGTGGACTAGAAACTGGCAATACACAGCAGTAAACCTGTTCTTTCTTGAAGTTACCTAAAATTGGAATTATCTAAAATTAAAAATACTCAAGTGTGACCAGGCAGGAATATCCAGGAGAGGAGGGGATCTTCAGAGAAGCAGAGACAATTATTCACAGAAAGCTAATGAAAAAACAAACAAACCAACAAACAAAAAAGCAGAATCACAGAATGGTAGGGGTTGGAAGAGAACTCTGGAGAGCATCGAGTCCAACCCCCCTGCCAGAGCAGGATCACCCAAGGCAGACCACACAAGAACAGATCCAGGCAGGTCTTGAAAGTCTCCAGAGAAGACTCCACATCACTTGGCAGCCTGTTCCAGGGCTCTGTCACTCTCACAGTATAGAAGTTTTTCCTCAGGTTGAGGTGGAACTTCCCGTGTTCCAGCTTGTGACCATTACCTCTTGTCCTATCACAGGGCACCACTGAAAAGAGACTGGCCCCATCTTCGTGACCCCCACCCTTCAGATATTGATAAGCATTGCTAAGATCCCATCTCAGCCTTCTCTTCTCCAGGCTAAACAGCCTCAGACCTCTCAGCCTCTTCTCATAAGAGATGTTCCAGTTAACTACATGAATTGTTACCCAGTATGCCCACCTCACCTGTCTGATTCTCAGATCCATTCCTTCTTTTTACCTGAGATTCATTGTTCATTAAAAAAAAATCCAGCAATTTGGGTTTTTTTCTATAGAATAAACTTGCTTTTTAAAAGTGTATTATCTATTATTTCAATGGAACATTTTCCCCTCCCAAAAATCTAATACCAGTAATAAAGAGCTGTAACTTTTCAAGAGCTGTAAACAAGGTATTTGAATCATTGAACATGATCCAATTTATTCCAAATAACTTTTCAAAGAATAAAAAAATGTTCCAGAATATTTGGAATTTTTTATTTCAATGGTTCATTTTCAAAATATTTGATTGTAACTGGAAAAAATGTACTTTTTACTTAATTTGTATCCTTTTATTCCAGAAGGAAAATAAAAATTTGAGGGTTTTTTTTTTTAATTAAACAATCCATCTATGACAAAATTATGAAATATATAAGAGTATACAGTCTATATGAAAGAGTATATAGTATAGCATAGCATGGCAAAGCTGAACTAGGGGATTAGTTTTATAGCATTATCATAATTTAATTAAGAACACTTTCTTTTCATAAACAGAAGTCAGTCAATTGAAATCCTCTTCTATTTGTCACAGCTTAACTTGTAAAGATACTGCATAACTGTTTCTGATATCTTCCCTTTTAGTGACTTACCATCTGATTTGTAACTGCTTCCTTCATTTCAATGGTTGGGTAACAGTAACTCTCCAGCTGTCTGCCTGTGACTGCAGCAGTCACTGACACACTTCAAATCTGACAGTGGACTTTCTACTTTCTTCTCCTTAGTTCATTTAACCCTTTAGGATCCCATGCCAGTCAAATTTTGTATTGAAAATTTTGTTTTATCGGCATCAACAGGATATAATTATTGAATATTTTGGCTCTGTCATACTTTGTAATTGAAGGAATTTTTTTGATAATAAACTCAGATTTATTCAGCTGCATGCCAGCCCACAAAATATGAGCTAAACGTATCCTTTTTCAGCAATATTGTGTGCAACAAACTCAATTTTCTTTCCTTTTCCCAGTCACATAGGTAGGGACAGATTGAGTAGCGCAGCATGCAAGATCTTTATGGTATGGCCAGCTTACATTATATAGGAGCAATTTCTGAGCTGAAACCGTATGATAATCTCTTCTTTTTATGCAATACAATTAACAACAACTTCCTGTTGAAATAACACTGAATTCATATACTCTTATTAGCAAGGGTGTAATAGGGCAAGCTTTAAAAGAGGTAGCAAGGCAAAATAGGATGTAGTGTCATATCTGTGACAGTAAGTTTCTCTTGCAGGATTTAACTGCTGTTCATCTGACATACAGGAAGAAAAAGATGTCAGAAAATTTTGGGTTTGAGTGGCACTCAAATGTGATGCAAGAAAACACAGGCTTTGGTTCTTTGGAAAGAAATCTTTGGGCAAACAAGATATTCTGCCAGTGAACTAATTCTGCCTTTGTTTCTGTTTTGAATTATTCCTGCAAAGAAAGATGAGTAGTGCTTATGTAAGGCCAAAAGGCAACAAATGCTTCTCCTCATGCTGTGACATTACACCAGTGTTTCTTTTATTCATGCATGGTTGCTGTGGAGGTGGGATGTACCACAGCATTTAAAAAGTGTGGGGAAGTCCTGAAGTCCTAATTATATTCCCATCTTCCCATCTGCCAATGCACCGATCCCTTTCACTCAGAGAAGGGGAAGCCCCAAATGTTACCATAGTATGATAACAAATTTGGAGACAGAATGATCTGCAGGAAAACATCTCTACAGAGATAACTAAACACTAACTTTCAGTATCTTGCGTATCATCACTGACTTTATATAAATCCTGAGGTATCTGAAACTCAGACCTGTCACAGTTTAGGGTCAGGGCGGCCCCTCAGACCTATAACAGATGCTCTCTGTTAACCCCCCTCCTTCCCCAAAAGGGAAGAGAAAGGGAATAAGGGAGAGAGACTTAGCAATTAAAAAAGGGAACTAGAACAGCTTTAATGAAAATGAAAATATTAATAATAAAAATGGAATATATACAAATATATACAAAACCAGCATTGAACCCAACCCCCTTGATGGTAATTGCATCACCGTCACCACTGGTGCTGTGGAGCAGGCACCAGGGGAGTCCCAGACTGGACCTCACAGCAGATGGGAGCTGTGTTCAGGAGCTGGATTCTGCTACCGGATTCAGGAACATGCCAACTGGGATCAAAGGCAGAATGGACAGAGGCCTCCTCAGATACTCAGAGGAAGAAACTGAGAAAGGACCCGAGCCAAGCCAAGCAAAGCTGGCAAAGAGGTCCAAGAGGGCAAAGAGAAGGAGCAGAGACACTCCAGATCCCTCAGCTCTATACCAAATACGTCTTATATGGGTTGGAATCCCTCGCTGGTCAGTTTGGGGTCACCTGTCCTGTCCGCTCCTCCCTGCAGGTGCAGCCTTTCACGTTCTGCACCCCCCAGTGTGGTGCACAAGGTCCAGCAGTGGCCTTGGTCTGCACACCAATCCTTGGTAGTAACTCTAACCATGGGCTGTTATCACTGCCAGCAGCAGACACTGTCTGTGGAAACAGGCTGCTAACTTCAGAAAGTGCAGTTAGTTAGAAAAACTGAACTGAAAAGCAAAATCACTGAACAGAATTAGTTCTGTTCTCACTGAAACCAGGACAAGAGCATAGCACAGTCCACTTCAGTTTTAATGTTCAAGACCATCTGTAACAAACTGACAGCAGCACCTTGGCTGCTGCATCTGTCCAAGTGTGAAAACTAATTTCAGGGTCTAGTCTCTTGCACTGAGATAACCATATCTATATAGTCCAAAAGGACAATCTTATTCTAATTTTCTACTTAAAATACCCAGTCAAGGAAGGCACCTTTGCAAGATGACAGTGCTGTATCATAAAGATCTCAGGCAAGTAATACTTTTGGACACTGCCTGGCAAGCGTCGCTTGCTGATTTTTCGGCACATTTCCCATTGCAAAGCACTGAGCCAATCTTAAGTTATTTCAGCATTAAATACAAATCACTACAATTGATGCAACTGAGTGTTCATAATCACAAAAACATTAAATTATACATTCCTTAAAGACATGTCCTTCCTTCCAGGTCACACATTTATTTTTAAGAGCAAAACACCACTTCTCAAGGAATATATCCAGTAATACAGTGTTTGAAATAAAGAAAAAAATATATATACTTGTACACATGAGAAATTGATATAGTTTCCTTTTCCTTTCTTCCTTTCCTGTTATGAGTTGACTATTAAAAAGTAAAAGTGTTACAAGTCCAAATTCAGGACTTTCTGGATTTAGATGCGTACCAGCAGGCTCTAAGCTAAGACAGTAGATCTGTGGCTCAAAGCACATTCAGTTCCTATCAATAATCAGTAGCACTGCCTCCATCAGTAAGGAACTAAAATCACCATTAGCAGTGAGTTTCATATCCCAATGTGCAAAGATAGAACATTAGCATTGTAAAATGTGCAATCAGTAGTTTTTTCCTAATGGCAGAGCTACTAATTTCATTGTTATATGGCTCCTGAAGTGAGGACATAAGTCTTAGGATGATTTGCATTTCAATATGGAAAGCAAAAGAACATGAGAGCTGCAAACTCAGCTTCATAAACTCGTATTGCCATGGGTACAGGACTGCATTAGCAGTGATATTTTCCTAGCAACTAACAAACATTCTAAGGACAGCAGGCTTTCTTGCCTATGCCTGCAATACTATTCTTTCTAGCTGGCACTATATGTTGGTTCTAAATGATAGTTCCATATGCTTAAATTTATAAATACCTGGGTGGATCAGTTAATGGCTTGATTCTTTATATTTCAAGGCTGATTATTTGTCTTGGATTTTCCCTACTGGGTACTGAGAGCTCTGGTAATTTATGAGCTCCAGGATTATACTGGCAAATGGAAGAGTGAAAATCTCCCCCGCAGAATTTTCCTCCACTGACTCAAAGGCTGCTTTCTCCAGTAACTCTTGAGGAAGATCCATCATGCTCTTATTTTCATTAAATGTGATTGTGAGAAATGTATAAGAGTCAAAGAGGATTCACTGGATTTTATGAGGGAAAACTAAGGATGTTTCATTTTTACCCAGCAAGGTTTTTCATAGTCCCACAGCAATGAGGAGAAATGGAATTTTTCAGCAGAAAGAACAATAGTGATGGTAGGTAACAACAGCGATGTCAGATGAAAGTGTTGGAAAGATGGAAGCAAAGTTTCATCTTACTCATTTTCATAAAAGATTTCAGTTTTGTCTTACAAATTCACAATCTGTGAAATTTTTATTTGCTGCTCAGAAGTTGCTCACCCAATAAGGGCTCATCAAGTTTTAATCCAAGTGTGTGTGAACATGCACAGTCTATTATCTTTCTGGCTCATCCTCTACATTCTAGTTTATTTAGATTATTTACAAAGCAAAAACATTTTTGGCCAAAGATTATGTTGCTTTGTAAAGATCAAGTTGTACTCATGGATTCCCTGTCTAATTCTGCTATGAGAAGCCCTCTGTATCTCTGTTGAATCTACATACATAAACATAAAACATGTAAATGCAAAAATATTCTTACCATGCCTAGCCAGGAATTAACAACAAAACAATTACACCCACAGATATGTTGTGAAGCTCAAAGCTTCCAGAAATCTAAAGAAAAGCTTGGCATAGAAAAGTCCAGTAGTGATAGCAACTGAAAAAATGAGCATATATGTAGCTTTAGTTGGTTCTGCAATAAAGTGGAGCTTATGTGCCCACCTGCCCATCTCTGATTATCTGTTAGTCATATTCTGCTTGAGTCATTTTTGGAGCTGTTGATCAATCTCTGCCAAATCTGAAGCAGGGCTAGAAGTCTCCAAGATAAAAAATTCTCCAAGATTCTCAAAGTCTCACAGATTTTTTTACAAAAAGAGTCTGGGTAACAGACAGAGATGCTAATTCACGTGATTCTAAAACAAGAGCAATCTGAAAAAACTTCCATGTATTTTGTTTCATGACAATCAGCATACACACACTGCCCAGCATTCAGCAATGTAGCTCTTGATAAGACATAGCATGTCTATATTTTGTGAAATTAAGGGGCTCAGAAGACACTAAATGGCTACTATAGAGTGGGTTGGCTCAGGGAACAAAAGAAAAAAAATGAAGGAAACCGAGTTCAAGTAAAAAATGTTAAGTTTAAAAAATCAGATACAATTGATACAATCTTAATCAACTTTCAATACATCCTCACAAACATCTAGGCCAGTTAGGATAATACACAGTGCAGTTGAAAACTAAGTTATAACCTCAGCTTTATTTCCTGAGGTTATTACCAGATATGTGAGTGCATCATCTACAGCTAGAACCATCTCCAAAACCATCTCTAAAGTCAGTTCATCTATGTGGACTTTACAGTAATCCCTGGTCTCCCTATGACTCTGATCAGATACACACATTTTGGTGATCAGTACGTATTACTCCTGCATTTCAACTGCCCACCAAACACACGAGTTACCTAAATGATACACACAGTTTGTACATGAAAACACGCTTTCTGAAAACAGGAAAATTCTTTATCAAACACTGATAAATTTGAGGAAAACTTTGCAGGTTTGGTTCCTTTCTGTTTATTACTTCACTTTTTTGTGTGTATGTGTGTAAATGAATACAGGTTTGCTGTGGCATGGCATATGTCAGATGCACATTCCCACAGAGGTGTCCCAATAAGCCTGGGCAGCCCTTCTCTGTACCTTCTGCATTCTGTACGATTAGAAATCTTAATTTCTAAGTGCTGATGCACTGAAAAAAAAGTAATTTCTACCCAAGTCTAAGCTAACATCAGAGCCCTGCACTTTCAGATTAGCACAATTCGTAGGCACAATGGGCCTGGCATTCACATTCCTGGTAGCACATCAGGGCAGTCCTTGGCATCTTGTGTCCAGACCTTGTGATTTAAGGGCAGAAAGCCACAAAGTTTAGGCTTCACGCTTCACGCATACAGTTGACTATGAGCATGAAACTGTTATTGCCATGGTTCATTCTATTATGTCAAAGGGGAGAATGATTGTTTTTTCAACAAAATGCTCTTAATTTAGTGAAACTAAACTGGTATCAATTATAATCCAGAAAGCTTCAAAGGAGATAATAATCTCTAAAATGCTGCAGGATTGTTGGTTTTTATTGCTAATTTGTGCATGTTTTGACAATAATGACTGAGCCCTTTGATGTTTCCAGAAGTTCCCATGGTGCTGCAATGAAAAGTTTTGGCAGATTCTGCAGGCCTCAGATCAACAGCAGGAAGATTTATTCAACAGCAAGTATTTGATTTATTCTTTTACTTCACACATCAGAGCTTCAAGCCTACATACTTTTTTAAATAATATTTTAAAAAGAAAATTTAAAATGTAAAAATAAATGGACACTAAGAACTTTAAATCTAATTGATCTAAGAAATAGCTTACTTGTGAGATTGTTTGTGGTTTTACAGAAAACTTCACTTGCTCTTCTGTTTCACCTTGCTGTGAGAAATGCCAATATGGAGAGAACTAGCTATACTTCCTTGGTCTGTGAAGAAATAAATGGAGGAAAAAAACCCCCAAAACAAACCACCAACAAACAAAACCAAAACAAACCGAAAAAGCAAACAAACAAAAACCAACCAAACACACACACACACAAAAAAACAAAACAAAAAAAACCCAACAACACCCCCTGCCCCCCCCCCAAAAAAAGAAAAAAAAACACAAAAAGAAAAAAAAATCCAACTACATTAATTATATGTTTTACATGTAATTGCAGAAGGAAAATTGAAAAGTAATTCCTGCAGAGACCTGTTTATACGTATTGCTTGTCCAGAATAAGAAAGGAAGTAGTTCCATTACTTCAGGGTGATTACTGAGGATGTGTTAAGATTAAGTATCTACATAAATCTGGATTGCATTTCAGACTGTCTACAGCACTATCTGTCTTAGGCACATTTTCAACACAGAAATACAAGAGTGCTATTCAGATTCTCTCCCTTTTGCAGATACCTGACTTACAAAAAGATGTCTAAACTCTCTGTGAATCTCCTGACTTACATTTGCTGACTTTACTAGACATTGGCAATTAGAAATTCTGTTCAAAATTACTAGTGGTGGTGCTGAATTCTATTACATACAGTGGGCAACGGCTGAAGTAACCAGTCATCTGGGAAGTCATAAGCTTCACTTCTAAGTCCCAATGGGCCACAGGGATATTTCAAGCCCTGCTCTCATTCCCAGGAGCAGTATCTAAATGACCAACTTGAACACAACAGAGGGACAGAGTCTTTTCCATCCCTTCTTAGGGAACCTGGGTCACAGCATCATAATGGAGCATGTCCACATGGACCATGGACATAGGCCTGCCAGGAAAGATAATGACCATGTCATTTCTACTTTTTTTATTTTACCAGTACAGCAAGGTACTGACACCGATTGTCACCATGTATGAATGCTGTTAAGGGGTCATCTTTCATCTCTGCCCCATGAAAATGAGATTCTTCAGAGGAATTGGCTCCTGGAAAAAAAGCACTCCTGTCAGCTTATCACACCAGACAGCTGTCTCAGGTAGAGGCCCATGGGGGCTTCTCCAGAGCTCTGTCCTAGAAGAGCACTCTTCAGAAAAGACAAGATTCAGTTCAACACAGTCACGGCTGTGTTGTGATCAGGGACAAGTTAATGGTCAGGAACAAATGAATAAGTAGACAGTAAGGAAAGAAGGGGGAGAAAAAAGAAAGATCAGGTGCAAATTCTCTAGCTGTTGAAAGTAATTTTATATCAAGTGGAAAAAGCATCCAAATGAAACCATTCATAGCAGTGTCTATTAGACTCCTGCTGTCATCAGACCCCCCAGCTTTACCGAGCCCTGAAACAAAAAGCAAGACCCTGTGAGGTTTGGAGGGTGATATACTTCTCTGAATGGACTAGTTGTGAACACTACATTCTCCATTTTACAAATAAACTTCTGAAATTAGAAATTCTACTGCTACTGCTTCTACTTGACCAGAACTGAATTCATGATGTTAGAAAACAAAACCTAACCAGTTCTTAGCATTTTAGGGTCTGATCCATCTTCTAGCCCTAACTGTGCGGTGTTTAATTATACATCTACTCTGCTGAGTATATTTTTCTTTTACATTGCTTAGTTTTGTGGAATCTTGCACAGACTTACTTTTCTGGATAGCCTCTAAAAGGACAAGTGCTAAAGGCAGTACATTGCTAGAAAATCAGTAGTCACATGGTTCAAAAAGTCTGCTCATTCTTTTGAAACAGCTGTTTTTCAAAGTATTTGATGTACTTGAGGCTATTGCTTCTCTCCATCTGTAAGTCTTTTGATCACCTCCTAGTTAATTAAGTAGTGACAACAATTTTATTTACATCTACCACAAAGCATATAATTAAATTTGTCATACCCACTTAACCTTCCTTTCTTGCATGCTAACGTGATGTGTAACCTTAACATTTTCTGCCTTTCTGCCTTACTACTGCTGGAAGCATTCATCAGTAAAGTTGTTCCATTTTAACATTTTAATTAAGGGGCAATTAAATATGAAGAGCTGAATTGTCTGTGTAACTCATGTCTCTCAGGATGCTTCTTCCAAATGAAGTCTACAAAATACTTAAAACACATTAGGATTCTGTTGTTTTGCTATGGACAAAGCCTCATGAAAGCTATGAAAGGGAGCTACACAGCTCTCTGAAGGGCTAAATCCATGTTTTCTCACTGATTTATCTGTTCTTTGAATCACAGCCCTTCAAGAGCACAAGCCTCAGAAATGATGGGGAAGAATTACTTCACTTTCTTATGTTCATGCTCATCAACACTGTTGGTTTTTTTGCCAAGAAGATTTTTAATTTGGCTCTGTGGTTAATGCAGAGGTTTCTGACAAAAAATGAGGTTTCAAATATAGAAGTTTGTTTTCCCTGGATTCAAGTAAAATTCTGTTGTTAACCATAGATAAACTTCACCAGACAGAAGAAACTGACTTCTTACCAAGTCCCATAATAGTTACTTCACATGAAGAAAAGCCCATGTTGCCAGATTCTTGATTTGTTTCTAATTTTAAAAATATAATATCTTTTAAAAAATGAAGAACAATAAGGGAACAAAGAAAGAAAATTACTTACACTCTAATTGTTTCTGCGTAGTCACATTAACTAGGAATTTTCTAACAAAACATTTTTTCACAAGGAAATAACAAAGCCTCAAACCCAAGCAGTTCACAAAAATATTTTGGTTCTAGCATATTTTTCCCAAAACAGAAACAAGATTCTGACAACTGAGAAACCATCTTCCTTAGTGGTCTGTTCAAGAGCCCTGGTTTCCTTTGTGTGTGGCATAGAGACAACATCGCTCTGTGGGTTGGCCGGTGACAAGTAACTCATAGCCCCAAAACAACCCGTTGCAGAGCCAGAGGCTCACAACAGCCCAGCTGTGCTGGTGGCTCTCAGATGCACAGTGCTCCTTGGTCCCCTTCAGCATGCAGAGAAACTACCCTTATTCTGGGAAAGGGTCTCAAACTGTGTCAATGCCAGAAACTTTCCAGAAACCACTCTCCTTTTTAGATTCAGCAAGTGGAGTCCTTGGTGCACTTGGCAGCATGAGGAATCCCTGACATTACATATCTGGCTTTACATATCTGTTGCTTTGAAAAATGAAAGAAAAAAATTACTCCTGAAGACACCTCTTTGTGTGTGTTCTGTAGAAACTTTTGGAGTCTCTGCCCAAATGGTATCTTGAGCCCCACCAGGTCACCTGCTTCCCCTACCTCCTTTGAACACACTGCTATTGCAAACTGTAGCACTCTTAATTGAACACTAACACCGTGTCCTGGGACAGTTCCAGAGTTCAAGAGTTTAGTGGGCCAACTATCAATCACTAGCTAGCTGCTTTCTTAATAAAGTTGAGCATCTGTTTTGTAAACAGTTCTGCTAAGAAACACAATTGTATTTTATAACTTTGTAATTCCAAATTATGCAGTAGCACTGCAGAAATGAAGTCACAGATATCCTGCAGATGAATTTACTATTGAAGGGTAGATAAAATAATGTCCAAAGATTTAGATTTACAAAAGCTCAGATAAAGAGGAATACTCATTATTCCAGGTCAGAAGATGAAATGCAGCTGGAGTCAGAATGACAGTGTCCCCTTAAAACCCATCCCTTTGTAGCTGGTTATCTGCACTCTATGACTTTGGCATCACAGCACAATATAGGGCCAGGGCATGCTAGGCATTGCACAGAAAATAAGACTTGCAGAACAGAATGGAAGAACAGGGAAGAAAACATTTTTTCCAAAAAGAAGTCCTTACTTAGCTAGAAGAGGCATAATCCTGTAGCAGTGGGGGAACAGTGGGCTGGATGCTGTGGGCCAGTGAGATAGATCCTGAATCCCTTGTTATAGGAGACTCTTATGGGAACCAATATTGAAGAAGTGCTTCTACATACTGCTTTGCTGAGAGTATCTCTTCTCATAAATCACAGGCATCAATCAAGGCACGAGGGTTCGGTTTTTTCAGTTATATAATTTGGTCATGGATCCAGTTAATAGATAGGATAACAGTTGAAACAGCACAGTGGGGAGAAAAGAGGACTGCATTTTCAACCAAGATGGTATTTAAGATGGAAGGTAAATAAAGGATGTGATTTTAATGTTTCAGCCTAATCAGATGAGTCTCTCCTGCTGGAGATACCGTTTTCCTGTAAATTCATAGCCCTTTCTTCCACAGCTATTTGAACTCACAGCTTAGTCACCTGATATTTCTAGTATCACAGCAAGGCAAAAGCTGGCTTCTTACCCCCCCCAGCCTCCTCCCTGCAGACCTCAAATGTACCTCAAATGACTGGCCTGCACTAGGAGCAAGAGCTGGAAAGTCCTTATGGAAGTCAGAGCAGTGCTCCTTCTCACCCTTACTTCTTGCTTTTATTTTTTCTTATGCTGATTGGGTGCTGAGATTGGGTGCTGATTCTCTGTCAACTCTAATATATCTCAAACTAATATTTAAATGAGTTTCACGGGGGGTAGGGGGGGTGGGTTATTACTCATTATGTCAGGAGTTGACATGATTTTGTCAGGATTGCAAACACTTGCCAACGCTCCCCCTTTAATCTGCCAAGGAGGCAATTCTAGGTATGAGACTGTTGCATCTCACAGCTTGAGGAGCAAATAGATTGGAAATGGAGCTTGTATTTTTGCATGCTTCTGAGATGCTCCTTTTCATGCTAGATTTGGGCTACTCTATTAATTTCTTCTTGTGCAACATATGCTGTCGTGGAAAAAATTATCTGTTTGCCATTGAAAGTGCTGCTCTTATAATATATTGTACTAAGAAAAGAAACACTTTGATGAAGAAAGACTACTTTAGGTACTTTATTCTACCTAGCACTTGATTTACCCTAGTATGGGCAGAGTTACACCTCAGATACCCAGAGAGATTGCTCTACTGCAAGGGAATTTTCTCTTGAGCCACTGAGGTGTGGAGGTGGGTGTGGGTGTGAATGGCAGCAGGATCACCTCAGGGACCCCACTGAATTGGAGCACTTTTGATTTCCAGATAGATTGCACAAGAGACTCTGAGAAAGGATGCCCCAAAAGTATGCAGAATCAGTGACAACACACTTGTGCCCTTTCCTCATCAACTTTGGTGACTGCTTAAATACCAGTCTGACTCTCAAAGCAACATGACATCTTATCCTGCACAATTTTCTACCACCCAGGTTTGTCCTGTCAGCAGCACTCATGGCACAGATATAGCAGTGTAATCTAGACCTCTGCAGCAGGGATTGTGCAGAAATCTCGATAATAATCCCTAGGAAGGTTCCCAGCACACTGGGACAGCATGGAAGAAGCTTCTGAGAAGGACTACCAGGCTGAAGCTAAGACAGAGGGAAGTGATGTACAGAGATGATTTTTACTCTAATTAGGTTCCTGGTTCACATCAGTTCCTTGTTCAGGAAATTCTTACAATGGTCCCAAGATGGGTCCCATCCCTATCTATACATGCAGATGAAATACTAACTTCTGTGCTCATCTGTGCTCTTGATTAGGATGAGACTACACAAATTCTAAGTCTTTGCCACAAACTAAAGAAAACAGCAGCCATACCTTCCATCACTTCAAGTGACTATATTTTCTGCAAATGCTCTAAATCATTAAAGTGCATCCCACTGAGAGAAGAAAACCAGGCATTCCCTGTGTGAAATAATGGACACTGTTAATGAATGGATCCTTTCATTATGTTCTAAGTCTTTCCTCTTCAGGAACTACAAATACACCAGTTAGCAAGAAAGCCTTAAGCTCTTTAAGTCCATACTGAAGAAAAGAAATATTGTAGGAACAAGCACCTGTGTGATGCAGTAATTGTCATGTGTAAGGGAAATCCATCTTAGGACTCATTAAAACAAGCAGTCCAGGAACATGTAAGCCAAAAGATTTTGGAGCATAGTATTGTTGTTGAAAGGCAAGTGTCTATATTCAACATGTTCTTTAGCCAGCCCTATGTCTTCAAAACACCTGGAGTATCTGCGAGTAAGGGACAAAGGCATTTAGCCTGGATAATACTCAGTGGCATTAAAAGACAGATGGATTATTTCAGTTTGAGCAAGGAAGAGCAAATACATGAACTACTACTAATGGATGATATTTGATAGTTTTTATTCAGCGGGAGCAAAATTTGATTTTTGAAGTGCAAGTCTGCTTTGAAACATGACTGCAAAATCATCCAGTAAATAAAGGAGTCTTGTTCAGTGTGTAGGTTGAGTTACGCCAACATTTTATTTAGGGTGAGAAGGCTCTGCAGACAGGTTGTACAAAACATGGATTTTAGCCCCTTGAATGAGGGGCAAGATAAAATTTAATCTTGAAATTATTTGCCCTTCAGTGGAACTGCCTCTCCAATATCTGACATAGACTTGTAAACTAAATAAAATGTTATTTAAAAAAAAAACCCAAGTGTCTTGTTCTTCATTTGAGTAGCAAAACACTTTACAATCTGTATACAAGTACACTGTAAAAGATGGCTTTTAAACTGTTTGCAAACTCACCCACTTTGTTATTTACACATTCAACTTCAAACACATCAGGAAAAAGGTTCTGAAGTTTAAAACCTCATCCAGTTAATTTCTATTTCCAGCACCCTCCTGAATCAGCCCTTGAAGCAGGAGATAATTCATTCTGGGGGTGCAGGAAAACCACAGCTAACAGGAACACTTCTCCTTAGAGAAGGACAATTTGTAAAGCAGCAACCCAGCTCTTGCTGCATAAATTACAAATTATTTAGTATCTAGTTATGACAAGCCTGTAACATGCTACCTCCTATTCCTCTGCTCTTTTACATTCCAGACAAAGGAATTGGAATGAAAAAAAAAGGGGGATCCTTGAAATTGTCATTGATGGCCCTTGAGAGTAAATATTTTATTTCTTTGCTATACTTCAATACTAATAACCTGAAATACATTTCCTTACAAAATTATTTTTTTAAGATTATATGGGGGTGTTTTGTCACCGGCACTGAACTATAGCAGTCCTGCCATAAAACAAGGCTATAATATAACAGCAAACAAAAAAACATGAGGTATAAGAGAACAGCCAGAGTAAGTGTCCGGTTGAAAATGTGGAGAGAATTCCTTTGATATAACTCTACAAGGAGCACCCATATCAAAATATGGGCAAGGCTAAAATTTTCCTTTTACAGAGGGTGTCAGGACAGTTCTAATGACAAGGGCCTTTGGTTTACAGCTCATCTGGAAGGCAGTGTCTCTTTCAGCACAAAATGTTTGAATTTCCAGTAAAGTAGCACTTCAGAAGAAGGAATGGCCAGTATGGCTCCCTAGAGCACACAGCACAGTCTTAAAAACTTTCTCATTAATGCACAAATGAAGCCTGCACCTGCTGGCTTGATCAACTAGGAATACTGCAGCCTGAGACGGACGATGCAGACTCTAGTTCTTTGGGCAGAAGAAAATTCCTACTTAAAGCATTATACATAAAAGATGAAAGGAAGAAGGGCAGCCTGTATAACAAAATTAGCTCCTGTTTAAAAATAGAGAGAAACTGGTCATTACAAAATATGATTTTTCTTACAACAAACAGTACCAGAATGCCAGTGCATAGCATGCAGGGAATGGAAAAAAGAGGTGATGTAAGGAAAACACAAAAGAAAGGAATAAAACTAAAAAGAATTAAATCTGCAATATGAAAGAAAAGTTACATTTAAAAAGAAGGCTCTACCCTAACAGCACTATGCTCTTAATATTTTTATAGAAATAACTTCAGAAAAAAAAAAATCAGTTTCCGCTTCTAACTGGACTATAACATTTCCTTATTTTCAAAGTAATTCATGGAACATGCTGGTTTTGCTCTGACTAGCTTTTTGAGCTTGACTACAGAAGTAACTTTATGTGTCTGTGTAAGAACATGGAATTCAGTATCATGACTCTCAGTAAGCATTATCCTCTGACAGAATTAGCAAAGCTCAGCTGTCTGTGCAGGCTACATCTACACTGCTGGCATGAAAACGGGAATCATAAGTACAAATGTACACAAGGTACAGTCCCTGTTAGTCCCTAATCGCTGCAAAAGTGTTGCAGAACAGTACAAAATGGATGCAAACCCATGCTTAAAATAGAATAATAGTCATAATTTCTTCTGTGCGAATAAAATCACATGTAGGATCTTATCTCCTGCCTGGATGCGTTCCTGTGTGATCTGGTCTAGGTGATCCTGCTCTGGCAGGGGGGTTGGACTGGATGATCTTCCGAGGTCCCTTCCAGCCCTTGACATTCTGTGATTAAGACTCATAATGGCAGAAAAAAAAGCCCAACACCTCAAACTTAAAATTGGTTTGAGGTTGCAAAAAGCCTGGGTTTTATTTACCATCAACAACACCTTCTGATATATTAATTTTTCCACAAGGTATATACTTCCTTTAGGGATGGCAGTGTGAAATTAACGAAACATTTAAGCCACATGAATGCTACAAAAATCAAAATATTATCAACCTAAATATTCTTCCTGGAAATCTAAATGATATAATGATATTTCAAAGAATATTATCCATACATAAAAGTAAATTAAAATTTT
This sequence comes from Megaceryle maxima, assembly GCA_024605025.1. Lineage (NCBI taxonomy): Eukaryota > Metazoa > Chordata > Aves > Coraciiformes > Cerylidae > Megaceryle > Megaceryle maxima. The sequence continues at coordinate 21,473 of JANHGN010027359.1, forward strand.
TATTATTGAAATAATTCTGGGCTGAAATATTTTACTGTGATGAAAAAGATTTGAAATATTAACTGCTAGTGCATCAATCACCTGAATAAATACTTCCCTTTAACAGCTGAAGTAATTCCACTGAATAAACAGTACTATCC
>JANHGN010027360.1:0-14220 GCA_024605025.1 Megaceryle maxima
ATGCTCATAGGCTCTCATCCTACTAGGGGATTTTAAGAACCTGATATATGTTGGAAAAGTTGCACAGCAAGCTGTAGGCAATCCAGGAGACTCCTGGAGTGTCTAGAAGACAACTTCCTAATGCAGGAAATAGACACCCCTACCTGAGGGGATGCAATACTAGACCTGAGGGTCACAAATGTTAGTGAACTCATCAGGGATATCAAGATAGGAGGCTGCCTGGGCTGCAGTGATCATGCATTAGTGCAGTTCACCGTCCTAAGGGGTATGAGGGAGATGAAAGGCAAAGACAGGACCCTAAATTTTAGGAAAGCAAACCTCCAACACTTCAAGGAATTAGTATGACTCCCTGGGAAACAGTCCTTAGGGACAAGGGAGTGGAGCAGAGCTGGCAGATATTTAAGGATGCTTTTCATAGAGCACAAGAACTCTTGATTCCCAGCTGCAGGAAATCAGGTAGGGAATGAAAGAGATAAGCATGGCTGAGTTGAGACCTCCTGGTCAAACTAAAAGACAAGATGAGACTTCACACACAGTGGAAGCAGGGACAGATATCCTGGGGAGAATACAGGAACATTGCCTGGTTGTGTAGGGATGAGGTGAGAAAGGCCAAGGCACAGCTGGAGCTGAACTTGGCAAGAGATGCAAATTAAAACAAGAAGGGCCTCTGTGGGTACATAAACCAGAAGAGGAAGGTCAAAGAAGGCACACCCTCCCTGAGGAACAGCAATGGTGAGTTAGTAACAACAGACAAGGAGAAGGCCGATGTCCTGAACAACTTTTTTTGTCTCAGTTTTCAATGGCAACTTCTCACAGCTCTCAAGTGGATGGCCCACAAGACAGGGACCAGCAAGACAAAGTCCCTCCCACAGTCAAGGAGGACAAGGTTTGTGAATATCTGAGGAACATTAACATACACAAGTCCATGGAACTCAATGAGATGCATCCCAGAGTACTGAAGGAATTGGCTGATGCAGTTGCAAAGCCACTGTTGATAATATTTGAAAGGTCATGGCAGTCAGGTGTGGCCCCTAATGACTGGAAGAAAGGAAACATCACACCCATTTTTAAAAAATGTAGAAAGGAAGACCCTGGGAACTACCAGCCTGTCAGACTTACCTCTGTGCCTGGGAAGATCATGGAACAGCTTCTCCTAGAAGATATGCTAACGCACATGGGGGACAGGGAGGTGATTCAAGAGAGTAAGCATGGCTTTACCAGGGGCAAGTCCTGCCTGACCAATCTGGTGGATTTCTACAACGAAGTAACTGCATCAGTGGACAAGGGAAGAGCTGGAGAGATCATCTATCTGGACTTCACCAAGGCCTTTGACACTGTCCCCCACAACATCCTCCTTTCTAAGTTGGAGAAATGTGGGTTCGATGGATGGATTATTCAGTGGATAAGAAATTGGCTGGATGGTCACATCCAGAGAGTAGTGGTCAATGGCTCAGTGTCTAGATGGGAAAACGTGACAAGTGGTGTCCCTCAAGGGTCCATAGAGGGACCAGTGTTGTTTAATACCTTCATTAATGACATAGACAGTGGCATTGAGGGCACCCTCAGCAAGTTTGCTGACAGTACTAAGTTGGGTGGTGCAGTAGATATGCCAGAGGAACGGGATGCCATCCAGAGGGACCTGGACAGGCTGGAGAGGTGGACTCAGGTGAACCTCATGAGGTTCAACAAGGCCAAGTGCAGGGTCCTGCACCTGGGCTGGGGCAACCAATATAGGCTAGGAGAGGACATGCTACAGAACAGTCCTTTGGAAAAAGACTTGGGGGTACTAGCAAATGAAAAGCTGGACATGAGCCACCAATGCACACTGGCAGCCCAGAAGGCCAATCGCATCCTGGGCTACATCAAAAGAAGCGTGGCCAGCAGATCGAGAGAGGTGATCCTGCCCCTCTGCCCTAGTGAGACCTCACCTGGAGTACTGTGTCCAGCTCTGGAGCCTCCAACATAAGAAGGATGTGGACCTGTTGGAGCATGTCCAGAGGAGGGTCACAAAAATGATTAGAGGGCTGAAGCACCTTTCCTATGAAGACAGGCTGAGAGAGTTGGGGTTGTTCAGTCTGGAGAAGAGAAGGCTCCAGGGGGACATTATAGCGACCTTCCAATATGTGAAAGGGGACTATAAGAAAGCAGGGGAGGGTTTATTCACAAGGTTTATAGTGACTGGACAAGGGGTAATGGCTTTAAGCTAGCCATGGGTAGATTTAGGTTAGACATTAGGAAAAAGTTCTTTAATATAAGGTTGATACATCACTGGAATAGGTTGCCCAGAGAGGTGGTGGAGGACCCATCCCTGGGGACATTCAAGGCAGGGCTTGATGAGGCTCTGAGCAGCCTGACCTAGTTGGAGATATCCCTGCTTATTGCAGGGGGGTTGGACTAGATGATCTTTAGAGGTCCCTTCCAACCCAAACCATTCTATGATTCTATGACATTGACAAAGCTTCTGGGAGCTTGTCGCAGAAGCCACCCCTGTAGCTCTTCTGCTACCAAAACCTTGCCACACAAATCCAATACAACCCTATATTCTTTACTAAGTAAGGGGTAATAAAACCAGAATTTATCAAAATAAATAATACTTGTTTTATGCTATGTATCTGCCATCATTCTTCTATTTCATATTTTGGAAAGTATCTAGGCTAACTGAACAAGAAAATGTTCCTATTCTCTCAGCAAAGCTTTTAGTGCCTTCAATAAATAGTCACTCTCTTGGAAATATATTGATCTGTGCTGTGAATTTCATTGGAGATCCTTTGCAAAAGTTCATGTCAAGTCATTTTCTCTGTTTATTATTTACTTCTAATAACATTGACAAACCCATTAGGTGCTGACAGTTGTACCGGTTTTCAGATGAGAAATCTTGGCCCTTTCTCATTGTAGTGAAAGGTTACAAGACCCCTCTAATGAGATTCATTTGATTTCTAATTAGTAACAAATGCAAAATTCAACTACATTTGACAAAAGAGAAATAAAGTCATTAACTCAGTCATGAGTATGTTGAAGTAGCTGAAGACTTGAAAGATCAAACAAGGTGGAAACAGGATGCAAGATAGACTTACGCTTTGGAAAGAACTCCATTAAAGCGAAGCAATTTTAATATAACACTAAGGATGGAAGGAAAAAGACAAATTCTTTCTAGTTATTGTATTATATTGCAATAAAATGCAGGCCAATTTTACAAGGTATCCAAGTTATCACTTTTAAAAGGTAATTACTTTTAAAAAAATAATATTTGTGAAATAAAGTCCATATTCCTAGGAGAAAGAAACAGAGACTGAGACCTCAGATAAAAAAACCCAAACAGTTAATGTGTCTTGTTTTTGCTAACTCAAAACCCCTCATGATTAGGTCACAATTCTGAGGTTTTGATACTATCTCTTCTATTTTGTTTGTGTTTTGGTTTTTTTCAAGTAGCAAATTTTTTTTTTTGCTATGTCTGAGGGATGGAAGAAAAAAAGCACTCCTTTTTTTTACCCCAATTCTTTTAGAATAGAATCACAGAAAACATTACTACATTTTGAAATTTTCCATGAGGACAAGAGTGAATCCCATAAAAATGGCTTAGCAGTTTTATTTATAGTATTATTCCTAGTAAAGGCAACAGCAAAAATCACCTGAATACTAGGGTTCAATGCATAGCTGCAGTCACATCAACAAATAAGAAATAGAAACAAAATAAATGAAGATACTCAGATGTGTAAACCCTTGGAAAATAAACTTTAAAACAAATAAGAGGTTGAATTAGATTTAAAAGGTGTGTTGATGCCTATGCTTCTTTTGGGGGAAAAAAAGAGAGAGAAAAAAAAAAATTTTGGAGAACAAAAAATGAAATTTAAAAATTTAATATATGTTGGTTTTTAACAGTCTCTCTGGGTCCAGGCTTGTTCATTGGAATACAGATTTTCAAGATTTCTCTTTGGTATATGCCCACGCTGATCCCTAGCAGGTATGATTTTAAGCCCTGCATCACAGACAGCCCTAGTACAAACAGCTTACTCTTAAAAAAGTAATTCTTAATGTACAGTAGGAATATATTGAAAATGTGTAAAATAGGTGCAGTTTTCTGTTTTGTTTATTTATAAAACTACACTGGAAGGTGTGTAATGTTGTCCTACTATTTGTATAATTTACTAGTAGCTAGCATACAAGAATTATTTGAGTTAATTAAATTTTTATCTTAGTAACTTATTTTAAGATGTGAACATAACAGCTCTTTTATTTGTTGTACCATACTGCAATTGTCTCATGAATATACAGGAAGTTATGGAATACAAACCTGCTGTTTTATTATCCTTACATACCCATGCACTAAATAATATCAAAACAGTAATAGAGCTCACTAAGGCCACAGTGCATGCACGACTTCATCAACCCTTAGCAAACCATAAAGACCCAAGAATAACAATGCAAATCAGTCTTCCATGTACACAATACACAGTGAAACAGTAATATTCCAGGAACAGTTTTGTCTGCATACAGAAATAGTTTCAGATAATGAAAGTGTCACTATATGATATTGCAGGGGACCTCTCTATACGCTCCACCAGGTGGAATTCAGAAGAACTTAACGATCCATTGTAGCTCTCAGTAGATTTCAAAATGCAAATTGACTTATTATGTTTCTTTAAGGCAGTCAGAAGAAAATATCGTAATACATTTGCTGTCTGGTATGATGCTTGTTGCTACACTCAACTGGAGGCAAAGCATATAGTCATGCATATAAGCAAACATCTTAATCCTACAAAAGGGATAGCATATTTATGCATTATGCTTCATAATTTTTATATTATGATCAACTTGAGATGCACAAAAAATAATGAGAATATTTCAAGAAAGTTTCACCAAAGTCAGAAAATAAATGATCAGAAAATTTACATCACAAGAACAGTACAATGTTTTACTGCAGCCAGTATAATGGGACTTCTGTGGTTCATATCTATTTGCCTTTTATTTTTAACCCCAAAGCTAAAGTTCCATTTAAGACACAGCATGTATTTGTCTAGAAAGTTGCCAAGGCCACTCAGAAAACCAGTGACATAATAACTGCTTGCTGGGAAAAAAAAGTATGATCAAAGTTGCAGTCTTGAAGGATTGGGACAATTTTATTTGATTGAGGGGGAAGAAGGAATAATTTAAATGGATGCTGCAAACGGTACTACTACTGTCTTTTCCTTCTTTCTCACTGATACCTTATTTCGTTTAGTTCTGATTATTCTAGTTTCAAAACTAAGTACAATGAATTTCGGCCATAAACTTCTTCCATAGGGTGCATCAGGGTAATCTTTATCTCATTCTCATTTATTTTGTGTCATTGATGCTCAGAAGGTAAAGGGAAATATAGGAATGTGAAGCTGGAAGATAAAAAGTGGTTTGAAGAAATAGGAATTGGGGCTTTGTTTGTTCTGTTTTCCCACTTGGCTCCTGCTCCAAAACTCTTTCATAAAATTTCTTTACAACTCTCAAAGTAAAAAAAAAATATATATATATATCAATCTCAGTTCGCTCTTCTTCTATGGGTGTCCTGTATCTCCCAAATAATTCTTAATTTTATCTGTGAGATGTCCCAAACAAAACCTTTTATTTAGAGGATTATTGCATATCCAGCAGAACAGTACAAGAAAAAGTACAAGATCAGAGTTTGAGAAAAATACACTATTGTGCAAATACCAAACATGACTACTTCTGTTTCTAGCACCATCCTAAAACAATCTTTGAGATCGGAGCCTCATTTCTGCCTAAGTACTGCTACTTTCATTCTTTTGCTTCTGGGTAATTGTGACACTTGGGCTGACAGAGTGCAAAAAAAGTTTTTAAGGTAGAATGATATTGACATCCAGGACAGATATAGGGCATAACATATATTAAGTCTTTAACAGAACTGAAGGATAATGGGCAAGGAAGAAATTCTCTCATCCCACTTCATTCAATGTTACTTCTCTCAGGGTCTTCAAATGTGGTTGGTTTGGGTTTGGGTTTTTTTTTTTCATTTCTAGCTTCTATTATTCCAAAACTGTTATCTATTTCTAGGGTCACTTAAACTGGCAGCAAAATAATGCAGTACATCTTTTGGAAAGCTCTACTAATGCTCAACTTATATACTGGTAAGTATTTTGCCTAAAATTACCTATAAGGGCATTATCTAGTAGCTCATGGTAAAGGAGCAATGCAGCTTCTAAACATCTCCATTTATAACCTTTCTCAAAGCAGGAACATTACCTAATAACTCTATCATTGCAGTGTGCATATATATCTTTATATTTTATGTTAAAATATTACATATAAATATACACACACATATATGTATGTTCCACAGGAGCTAACCTTCAAGATTTGGTCTGCCCAAATCTGTTTGTAACCCATTTTTGACATTGCTTTTGTTTTCCACATAATTCACACATGTAAGCAACTACATAAAGGACTACAATTGGTAGGAACAGAATCAGCTGTCATATGGGTATTACTTTGAGAATTCAGCAGCCAAATCTATGTTTTTGTTTAATTCAGCCCTCTAGAAAGACGTGAAGAACAGAAACAATCACAACAGTGGAATCAGAACAAGAACTGAAGCAACTTTAATCTTTTTGCCTCATTAACTCTGAAAAGAAGAGGTATCATGATTGGTCATAAAGGTGCCTCAGAGAATCTAAAAGCTGCAAGGAAGCAACTGTAATTAGTTTCCTTTTTGTTTCTTTTTTCTATTTTCTTTTTTGCTTCAGGGAAGCATTCCAGGATTATATTCAAAACTGTAAATGCATCTAAATTACAAATACAGCTTAAAAATCTTTCCAAATTTTTCTCAATTATTTGAAACATAAATAGAATTTTAACAAAGTGCTCTATTATTTTATTGCCTTACTTTGATATATACATACTACACTTTAAAGCACCTACTACCACATGTATGCAGGTCTGATAATAGTTATAAGCAATACTTAACTGACAAAATCACTACAGTTACCAGCCAAGACTGACTAAACAAAGAATTAATTAATTAAAATAGGCAAAAAACCTGTCTTCATGTCACAGATGTAAGAAAATACATTGGCCTTGAAATTTTCAAAGCATTTAGGCCCAAGAGAAGAGCTGATTTCATAATCCAGACTGCTCCTGGAAAACATTTCATCCATTAAATTTAGGAACTCCAGACTGAACTTCTCCACTAACTACCGTTGCCATTACACCCATTTAGAATGTACAAAAATGTCAGATTCTTGAAAAGAGTAGCCCCAAACAAGGTAGATTTGAAGGTTAAAATAAATGAACACAGAAATTTTAGAAAAGACAGATTCTCAAATCTTGGTATCATTAAGTTCTGATACTTTCAATTTTGAAAAACATGTGCAAACTTAACCATTAAAAAAAAAAAAAAAAATTTTGTTTTACAAAGTGCATGGGGAAAAGGTTGACTCAAACAAACCACACCTACTTCATATTAATTTTTAAAAAGTTGTTTTCACTCAAAGATGTTCCACAAGAACATTTTGACTACACTACTTGAGATATTAATCAAAACCCTACACTGCAAACCCAAGTAATAAAATGTGCTCAGGAATCCTTATGTACTTCAGTCATCTAGCCAATATGAATGCCTTAATATTCTCCAGCCACTAAGTAAGGCAATCAATGACAAAGACAGAAATGAGATAGAGAACAGGGTGGTATCGGCATAGCCAGACTCCCAACTCCCCAGTAAAATCTCCAACAGCTTCATGCATTCATTCTAAAGCAGATGAGATCAAACAAGCACTGTAAAAATTATCAGAAAGAAATCACCTTATGAGAAATATTTTATCTTACGGGAAAACTGAGGAAGAAAGTCTTCAGAGGTGTTCTGTTTCATTCAAGAGAAGTATGAGAACATTGACTGGGGTCAATGTCAAAAGGAAGACTCTCCAGGTGCAACTGAGACAGATGGGAAAAAAATCATCTACCACTTCAGGACTAGACAAGCTGTGATTATAACATCTATCCTTGATATCCAAGAAGCCTCTTGAAGATTGATTTCACTGTTTTGGGGTTTTTTTCTAAGATATTTAATCTAACTGGAGCTGGTAAAGCATTGTTTCATGGTTTGACAATCTGGGAGATTTTCTTATCAGAGAGGAATAGATTGCTATGTTCATTCCTGTGGTTTCATACGCTATCTTAGAATATTTATTCTCTTATGAAAGACACAGCACCTGGAATTAAAAGCCTCTGTAAGATTTCATTCAAAACAAGAACTAATGTTTAAAGGTGTTCTGGATTTCTGGACCAAAGGGAAAGAAATTACTTAATAAAGCCTGCTCGGAAACAAACTTAACATGATGTATGTACATTAAGCCTAAATGCCAGACACTTTCTTAGTAAAGCAATGGAGGATTTGCTGGGTATTATCAGTGGTTTTTTAAACAATCACCTCTAGAACCAATAGAGAAGCAGAGAAATCTGAGAGTAAAGAAGCATAAACCCCAGCATACACCTACATGGATTAGGAAAGTTGCATCTTAAAACATAATCACGGTTGTCTTTAAATGATGTACTAAGTTTATACATCATGATGACAATTCAGAAATGTCTATATGAGACCTAGGATTGTATAAATGCTTCTGCATGCTCACCACTTCAAAAATCAAGCATTTAAACCCTGTCCAACCTTTTTAAAATTCAGTGGAATATATTTAAATTATGAAAAGCAATTAAAATGAGACGTTGCAAATAGATTGCTTTTTAACATGATTTTTTTTTTCTGTGTGCATTGCCATATACAGATGCAATTCCTAGATACTAGATACATAAACACTATCTTCAACAAAGTCAAGAATCACTAAACTTGGGGCAGACCAGTTTAAGCATTGTTACAAATCATGCAGGCTGCAGCGTGCCAGAGAAGCCCCCGGTATGTCACTATGTAAATCAATTGTGTAACTACTGGCAGCTTTAACTCAAAGTGTTCATGCTGTTGTTGCTTTGTCTGCATACGAATATTATTTGAAAGTAGCAAAGTTATTATGTGACAGAAGGAACAGAAGATATGCATCCATGTGCTTTATTTGGAAGAAAAAAGGCTTCATTTAAATATATATTTTAGTGACTTCTGGAGGTGAGAACAAGTAGCCAATAAGAATCTTCATTTCTATCTTCAAAAAAGACCCCCACTCTCCTGGTCCCTTTATATCTTCAGTCTTGGCTTATACTCCTTGTTTTTAATTCAAACATGATAAACTTACACTAGAAAATAACTAAACATTTGAACTGAAGTCTTGTAAAAAAATAATAATAATAATCTGACATCCTCCTTACTATCTTTAAAACTCCCAAGATGCCCAGAACATTACTTCTGCTTGTGCTTAGATCTGCTGCAATGCTGACGTAATAGTGTATTAGTTTGCCATAGTTTGACAAGCCCAAACACAATATACCATTTCACAGTCTGACTGGACCAGCCTACACTTGGAGAGGGGAGGACTCAATTCTTCCAGAGTTGTTCTGATTAAAGAAGCCATAATTCCCTACTCTGACAGCTAGGGACTTGTAGTCCCTAACCTTGATTCACGGTTTAACATGGTTCATAGTGGAATAATAAACCTCAGAAGTAGTTTTCTTGTTACTAGTCATTTTCTAGATGGTTTGCTCATCTTGTTTTGGGTAACTGGGGTGGTCTTTCTGTTCTAAGTTACTAAGCAGCAAGCTCTATGAGCTAGGCCTCTGGCAGCTACGTATACATGCTACCAGAAACCTGATCAGAATATTATACTCTTGTGAAGGAAACCTTCATCTTGTGTCCAACTTACCAGAGGTAAAACTCCTTTCTTTTTCCTAAGTGCTATGTGTTTCTGTTTCCAGCCTTAAGAATCAATTATAGCTGGCAGTGAGTAATTAAACCAACTAATGAGATGTTAAATTACAACCCTACTTTCTTTGAACTGTTTTTGCACTAATCCTTAACTATCATATCTGCATTATTCTTATCCCTTTATAGCTTCACAAGCTTGTTTTTCTGTGGGTTGCTTTCAGTTAAATATTACCTGCAGTCATACTAAGAAATAATTAAGCTTTTTTAGCTGTAGGCTTCCAAAAAGGAAACTAAAATAAAACAAATCAAATGTAGGTTCATTCCATGAAATGACAGTTATCTAATGCTACTGCATTTCTGAAGTACAGCTAGCTATAGTGTGCAAATTCTTGTTATGTAAGAAATGGCATACTGAAGTTAAATTCAGCAGACAGATTAATTGCATTTCTTTCATCTAAGTTCACCACTGAGTGTGCTGTGAAGGCATTTAAATGGGATGCTGACCCATTTCTGCATCTTGTTTTTCAGATGCTGCTCATAAAGTGGTATTTTCTGAAGTACATGCACCACTGGGGTTAGATTTTCTGTTGTGTGGTTTGCTATATTGTTTTCAAAACATCCAGAACACTTTTGAAAATAACATTGAACCAAGTAGCTAAGAAATTTTACACAAAGCAAGAATGTGACGATAAGTTGCTATGCCTTGCACCTTGTGATGCTTTTTGCAAATAGGATGTTTATTAACATCATCTCTTTTGCATAGACTCTCTCCTTCAATGCATGTTAAGATAAATTGTTGAAAGCATCCTACCCATTCAGCAATACAGCACAAATAGCCACTCTCCTTCCATCACCACCACTGAGAATCTCGTGTTGGAGGGTGTTGCATTAATACAGGCACTTTTATGCCTATGGCTATGCAATTTGCCCTCTGATCTCACCTTCGCTTCTGTCATGTCAGGCTACAATCCCCTACTCTGAACTGGTAGGAGACAGCTGAACTCCCCAGCACATGAAATAGTGTTATCTGAGCAGCATTTCCTCCTTTTCATTTTCCCTTTCATTCAGCAGAGCCTTAGGAGCCCATTCTCCCACTCAGGAGTACAACCAGCCCCTTTTCTTTCGCACAGAGCTGTTCTTTCTCTGATTTGAAAGCAGAGGCCTCAGGGACGCCTGAAAGCTTGTACAGTATTTCCAGTTCCAACTGTCAAGTCCAGCTCTCTTTTCTTCCTAGCCTGCATCTTTCTGTGCAAACTTCAAAGCTACTTACTCTGTCAATTTCTGCCAACACTCTGATATAATGGGTCACGAAGGAGCATGAATTAGGAGAGGGCTCATGTCTGCTTGGCATGAACATCTGTACCTCTGTTGCTGACCTCAAGAGACCCAAAATAAAGTGTTCCCTTCACTTGTCTTGATTTTCTTTGCTGAACCTAATCCCTATGCTGTCCACTGTGCCCTGTTACTGCCACATCCTGTAGCAGTATGGAGAAAGCAAAGAATGGGAAAAGGATAAGAGAGAAGAGCGAGAACTTCTCTCTAAAGAAAGGAGGAACAACTCTCTGGGAAAGAGGAGGTAGTTTTGAGGGTCAGGAGCAATTCTTATTTCTTGAGGGGGGATTTAGATGTCCAAAAAGGAACATTAAAGGCAGTAATGACCAGGTGTGAATTAATGTGAAGAGAAGCACGTTCATAAAATGGAGTCCTAAAGAAAATCTTCATTTGTAATGCATTTCTGAATCTGTTCCAGTTTTGTGCTCTTAGGTTAAAACACCCTGTGCTTGCAAGGTCATGAACATGTTCACAAGAAACTCGGGGAGGGGGGCAAAGTCAGAGATCATTTGTCATTATTTATTGAACTAATTCGTAAATCATCCCATCATCAAAGGGGATGTCTCCCTCCTTTTCTGGGCTTCCAGCTGGTAAATATGCAATAAATGGCTTAAAACACCAGAAAGAGATTAGGACACATCTATGCTGATAGGCACAGACAGTCTGAAAGTCACTTTGCTAATCTGAGTTGGTCTGAATCTGCTCTGTTTCACAATATTCAAAGGCACACTGCATCCAAGTCAATAGCCTCTACCTCTCTCCAGTTTTCCAGTACAAATATGGGTGGATGCTAATGGTCTCAAGTTCTGCCCTGTGACTTACACCATCCTCTGTAAAGCAGAATGAAAGCTTGGCTGATACACGCAGAATTCCTAATGTACTCAGGATTTAATGCAATTAGACTTGAAATGGTATTGTTCCAAAAGTACCAGATTTCATGTAGAAATCAACCACCAACAAAATCAAACCTGACCTTTTACTTTTCATAGATCACAGACACAGTCCACTGACTTCTTGTCACTCTTAAGGAACTCTGTTATTGCTTAAGAGGTTTTTAACACCTATCAATATTTAGGTTTGACTGACATGGACACTTGATATAAAGTCTTTGGCCTTATGCCTACCCCAGGTCAAATTCTGTTAACACAGGCTGAGGTTTAGGTATCTTCACAAGCGTCAGAAGCTGAATCCAAACTACTGCAGAGAAGATGATTGAATATGCCCCTAGAATATAAATAGGAATGTGCAGTAACTGCCTTCCCTTGGTTTGCAAAGCCTGTCTTTCCAAAAGCATTTATTTCTCTCTGAGAAAGCTTTCTACCATAATACCCCTGTTCAAGCTTTCTGGAAAAGCAGTCTATATATAACAAACAGGGTAAATGTCATCCTTCATCCAAACTAAAGACTAGTTCAAATACCAGTCTACAATAGAAATACAGACTTCTTAGCCTGTTCTCAAGTTGTATCAAGTTTTCCTCAAAAATACTGATTTTAAATTATAATCATATTTCATAAAAAAAGTTCATTGACATAGCCATTTTTTTCACCTCACCAGAAATCAGGGCTTATTAATTCCATGCAGAGTCACTGAAAACATTTCTCTAATGTATATTAACCTCAGTATTCATTATGTCTTCCTGAAATTTCAAAAAAATATAACTTGGTGCTCTCTGGTACTAAAATCTACAGGAATGAATAAGAATTACTTCTTGCCCTTTGAATGTAAAAATCTAGAGATACAAAAAAAAAGAAAAAAAAAAGAAAAAACAGACAGAGGGCAAAATATGCTAATATCCATTTGTCTATTATTTCCTAATCAAATACACATATTTCTGCATTATTAGCTACCTTACTAAGAGAAGGACAGCAGGTAACAAGTGCTTTTAAAAACAACTAAAGCTTTCTAATCATGCCACTGTCTTAGTTGGCTTTGATACAACCTTTTCTGTAATTTTTATATTTAATTTTTGACTGAATCATAACGGCCACCTAAAAGACAAATTCACTCTGATGAAGCATTCTAGAGGTAAGAAGCTCCACCTGCTGGATATTCAGTTGCATATTCTAATTTTTCTGCTACTTCTATAATCTTATTACTTACATCTTTATTAACACTCACCCTTTAATAAAAAGCTCATTCTTTTATGTTATAGAAAGTAAATAATTTGACAATAATATTATTTACCCAACACAATACAGCAGAATATATTAACAGTATTTACTGATAAAAAACATAACATGGAATACATGGGTTACTGCCTCACTTACTTCACTATCCACTTGACTTATTTCCAGGGAACTTTATAGAAACAATTTAATAAAGCCCTAAAATTATTTCAGACCACAAACAAAGTTAATGCTTAAAAATGTGACTGCAAGTCCTGATATGCAACTCTAGCTTCTATATCAGTTTCAACTAAAAAACAGACACACAAAAGATACATAAAGAACATTTATATAGGTTTTGCACAACATGGCCCATTTTTCAACATCATGAGCATGACACACCTTCTGGATGTTTTCCCTTTCATGATTAAGTATGTTCCAACCATTTTTCATTTTTATACTAGTAAAAGTTATTTTATTTAAATGAAGGTTGGCATCAATCTTATCAGCTACAGTTGTGTTATGAACGGCAGTTGCTAGAGACCCATGATGGAAGAACGGTGCAAGAGCCACTGCCAAATGATGACAGGTTTGACAGAGAATATGGATAATATTGTTGCTTTGTGCTCTACCTCTCTTTTATCCATGCTGCAACATCTCAAGTACAAATACTCAGATCACTGCGAAATATATTTACGAATCATGCCCTATATAATCTATCAAAGAAATTATCATCATTATTTTTTAAATTAAAATTGAAGCTTAAAGGAAAGCAAATGTTTGCAGAGATTTACTTGTCTGACAGATGTGATTTATCTTTCTAAAAGGGTTTCTAATTAAGGAGAAACAATATTTTTTTGCCCTTTCCTATTCTTTTTAGCCAATAGGGAACAAATATGCAGGGGAAAAAAAAAAAAAAAAAAAAAAAAAAAGAGAAAGAAAGAAAACCAGAAAAGGTAAAATGAAGAGTAAACTTAAAAAACCAGGAAATA
>JANHGN010027360.1:15309-31314 GCA_024605025.1 Megaceryle maxima
TCACATTTTTAAAGTATGTTAAGATCTACAGTAAGTAACTGTCTTGTATTTTTGTCCAAATTATAAGCTTAATTGGTCTTTTAAAAAGTTTTTTTTTTTAAATCTCTGCAGTTTTGACTGTGTGCAGCTATTGGTGACATCTATACATACTGCAAGCAGATCAGAGATATTATTCATAAAATAGCAACGACAGTAACTTACAAGTATTAGTGAAGTCAAATTGTAGTGCAAGGTCTGAACTCCACACAACTAGCTCTAAAATATGAAATGCCTCTAACTGTAAATTTCACTTTTTTGATTGTATTTATCAATCTAGATATTAAAAATATCTAGTGTTTATCAAATGGAATATATTTTGAGAGTATCAGAGAATAAGGCCCTCCTTCTCTTTAGGGGTGTGTAAAAGCAAGTAGTCACTTACAAAATCTTGGTCATATATCACACAAAGTACGCCTCCAATTAGATGTCATATTTCTAATCAATAACTGATACAAGTTCAACATGTTACACCATTGCCAAGATAATGAATATTTGTTCAGCACCTTTAGAACTCTTCCCTTATTTTTTATTCTGATACAAATCACAGGTTATGTACAATGTACAATTAAAAACTTTTGATGCAGATCCTGCTTTTAATGATGTTTGTCAACTTCCAGTTGAGAAAATAGGTCATTTTTTGCCTTGTCTCAACATGAAATCTGTTTTGCATGAATTTCATTTTAAAGGCTTTTTTTTTTCTTTCATGGCCCACTTCCTCATTTGGACTGTAGTTATTTGCAGACTTGCTCCAGTGCTTCTAGCAGTCTGAGGCCTTTTGTGGCAATACTGGTCCCTTATTTAAAGAAAAAGACAACTATCTGTCCTAAAATCAAACAAATGCACACAATTTCTTGAATATTTCTAACCCTCAGACATATTTTTTTGGTGCTGGCTTTTTTTTGTTTGGTTAGTTGAGTTTTGGGGGTTGTATTTTCTGCCTGGATTGAAGAAAAAGCTTCAATTAAAATATCGTCATTCCTCTCTAGAAAGAAGCTGTAAATTGTCCTCAGTTCTAAGTTTTACACCAAACTTTAAACACATCTTTACTCGTGCTTAAGTTGCATGAGCATTTATGGTTTCAGCAGTTCCACTGAAATCAATCTATTGAGTTCACTCGTATAAATTTAATGGGAAATTGAAATAAATTGATTTGTAATTCAGATGATAATCTGGAAAATTGTCACACAAACTGCTAAGCAATGGACAGACTAGTGTACTAGGCAGTCCTTTTTGTCACTTTTTTTCAGTTGATGAAGAGATTTGGATTTAATTTCCAAAGTTATCTTGATACTGAAGTGAAGATACACAAAGAAAAAGAAGGCCTCATGACCAACACAATAAACCCAGCAACAGGCCTTCGCAGGTTAAAGTCACAGCTGTGTCTCCACATTATTTAAAAGACTACTTGCAAGTTATTTAAGGCATGAATTCATGGGAATTGTATAATTAAACCAAATTTAATGAATGCAAAAGTTTTGTGTGGACCTTCTGCTTTAGGAATAAGAGTGGCTTATTTGGTTTAGGTAAATCTGTTCTCAAATGGTTTCCACTAAACTGAAATAAGTGAGTTATATTAATGACTATTCACAGGGATTTTATACTGGTTATTGGTTAAGATATCTTAGTTTAAATTTTTACCTTAAATCATCTTGATAAAACTTTGACAGGAAGAAAAAACAAAACAAAACAAACAAAAAAATCAACAACGACAAAAACCCACAACCAAAAAAACCACACAAGAAACAAAAGTTGAGAGACCTCAACCTCTCTGTGCTACAGCTTTTCATCTGTGAAATTTGGTGAATTCATTCTTGATTTCTTTTAGCCTTTGCCAGTTTTACATGTTGAGATTGCAGGCTCCTAAAGGGAAGAACCATCTTTTGTATGTTAGTACCATGCTTATCACAGTAAGGTACTAATTTCATTAAGGGCCTCTGGGTGCTACTGTAATACAAATTAATATTACTAATATGTAATTGTTGCAGTATAACTATCCATATAAGCAGTGAAGTGCCTTAATTTTCTTTCCTGTTTTCAACATGTTTCTGAAAGTGAAATGGAGTCATATAATTCTAAAGAACGTGTTAATACTACTCACGGTAAGCAAAGAAGAAAATTCTAGGGTGGTTAAATCTCCTTTTTTACAGAGTAAGCATTAAAGATGCTGTTTCTACAGGAACAGGAAGGTAGACTAATGCTGAAAATCCTCAAATCCCTCTGAATCCTGAGTTAATTAAAATGCTTAATGAAACTTTCCTGATCATGCCAGTAAAGCTTTAGCTAAACTACTAATAAAATGTATCAGTTACTCATAGTTCCAGCATGTGCTTTTAGTTTTCCACTAGAAAACATAATCTTAATGCTAAGGCTTACCTGCTCCAAACCGGATAAGCATTTTGCAGTTTTTTCTGTATAAATTATGTATTTTAAAATTATTTAAGTATTTCTCTCCCCAGTACTAATGCAGGTGATTCTCTGCAGTTGCAGGGAATTCTTTTTAAATTTTCATATTATCATTGCTTCACATTTTTATAATTATGCTTAAAGACAGAGAGAAAGAAACATCTGAGATCTACTTTATAAAATTCTGCTTATTAGTCATATTCTAAATATATTATTTAATAATTCTACTCTCTGAAATTATTCCAGTCATGACTGCTTGATTGCTGTGGTTAGCATTCAAAAAGAAAGAAAAAAATATCTTTAGATTGTGATACTGTTTTAAGATCTAGCCACAGAAATATGACTCCAGCTACAGATGAAACTAGAAAATTCCTTGGTCCTGTAGAGATATGTGCAACATGGTTTTGTGTGACATGACACTTGTAATATCCTTTACATGACTTCTTTATAACTAAACATGGCTTCTGAAAACTTGAAACCAATTTGTAAGGAAGTTCCTTTTTATTTGTTTGGTTAATTCCAGTGGGGTTTTTATTTATTTTTTAAATTTTCAGTAAAATTCAATTAATCTTTCAATGTCTGCTTCAAAATGCTCACATTCCAAAAGAATTTCTAGTATTTTTTTCTAAAATATTTCAAGTTTTAGAAATCTAATAATTTCTAAGGGTTTTTTTTTTTAGAATTTCAACATGAATACCATTCTTTGATGAACCTCTGATCCACTCTGAATATTGTCATGACATAACATGCTTGACAAGCTTAAGCAAAGACTGCCTCTAATCCATTCAAAATCATTCCTGCAACTCTGGCTAACTAGTATTTTAGATGCATGAAAGATAAGAAGTTTATCATTTTAGTGAATCATAACACATTTAGGTACAATGTTACATAAGCTGCTAATCTGAAGATATATATGTATACTACACTATTTCTTTACACTCGATTAAAAAAAAGTCTTTCTGGGTAGGACTTGTCAGACTCACACATTAGCCTCAGAATTACCTTCATTAATATCCATGTCAGAAATGTTAAAAATCTCAGTTTTTTGCACTGTGCTTATAGTATAATACCTCAATCTGTTTCATGGACACAAAGTGACAGACTGGCTGCATTCATTATGCTTCTTTGACAGGATGACAGAATTCAAGCAAATTTCTGATTTGTCACTTAACTATGTTGACATTTACTTTCTTCACAGAGTTCATTCAACAGCTGATTACATGCATTTCAGAAACAGACTGTTCCACATAGATGGAAAAGTGCTTGACCCCAAAGTGAAGTATGTGGTCTGACAGAAGATACTTCAGCAAGGAAAAGTGATGGGCTCTCATTTGTCACTGTTGAGATGGCTGATTTTTAAAACCAGCATGTTATGATGATTTTGGAAATTGTCATTTGAATGTGGTCTTGAACTTGGCTAGCAAAGACTCACTGACAATTCATCACACATGGGAAAGCAAGGCTGGAAAGGGCAAATGAGAGATACAATCAGCAACCCATAGCCCAAAACTACTGGAAAGATGGAGGTAGATGAGATACTCAGAATAAGCCAATTAGCATCTTCTTCTATGTAAACTACTGATAGATATTTGACTATTAACTAACCGTCCCCTTTACAATTATAGGCTTTCCCTCTTTCATCAAAGTCCTACAAACAATAAGTTTCTGCAACTTTTTGTAGAGTTGCCAGATAATTATTTGTAGAGAGTAAAAACCTTTCAACCTTTGATCCCTATATCAATCTTCCTGTAAAAGTATGAACCTCAGTCACCTGTTAACTACTCAGCAGGGCTGGGAGGGTTTCTGAAGCTCATATTGAACTCGATATTATTACACTTAAATTGCTTGCTGGTAGCCTGAAATAAGCTTGTATATGCCTACCTGGGCTGTAATTACTGATGATTTCCAAAGAAGAGAAAGAACTCAGAATTAAGGAAGGAGACAGAAGGTTAATGCTGTGTTATTAACAGAGAAAGCAAATGCCATCAAGCATCTTCAAGAAAGACCTTCTATCACACAGCATTAGAGATGTTTTCCAATAATTCAGGACTTTCATTTTTTTAATTACATAGTTTAAAATTAAATAATTCCTTTAACTCATCACAGGAAATTTAATGTACTTCTAGTAATTCCCTGTATGCTTGTTATCAGCTGAACTAGATTACAAAAGTATATCGATTTCTGAATTTTCCTCAAGCATTGCCAGTCAAGTAACAACATTTGTTAACTCTGATGTTAGAATCCAGCTAAATATATAAGCATTTAACATGCTTCCATGCAGTGATACTATTTGGGCAGAAGGCTGCAGTAGAAGATCAGGTTGAAATGCCCCAGGAGATGCATAGGGGGTTTTTTTGGGGATTTTATTTTTTTGCCAGTTAGATTAACAACTACCAAAAATATTTACAATTTTCAACAGGCTTTAGTAGCACAGAAGTTGTTCTCACAGTTTTCCATCATTAATTGCAGCTAGACTGATGATCTGCATCATAAAGAGTTTTTATCAAGACAGCATAAAGAAAAACATTTGCATTCATCAGATATTCTGTCTGACTTGGTGCTTGGCAAAAATTAGTCATGCATACTTGATTCTAGTAAACATTCTTCATACACGCAAAATGTGTAGAATTATAGTATAACCTTAAAATGAAAACTCACCATAGCAAACAATTAGCATACTATAAATATATTTCACAACAGGATCTACAAATTTATGTGCAGGTATAAATGAATGAGAAGCATAATTACATAGAGTAATGGCATTTTTATTTTAAGATCAATTAACCAATTTCTTCATTGTTTGGTAACAATTATCTCAGATTAATGATTTGCAGAACACGGTTAACTTCTACTTCTGCAAAGACTTTTAGATGATTTTGAAAAATAGTTACAGTAGGTGACATTTTAGTAATCATCTGGTGTTTGAGAAAGTGAGCATTTTCCCAAAATAGCATATAGATCATGGTTATTGTGTTTCCTCTGTTCATTTGATATAATGTACACGATTGCCAAAGACCAGAATTGTACTTCATTTGTATCTGTATGGAAGTGCAGCTCCTGCTACCAGAACAATTTAAAACTCTCTTTTATAGCAATGATACTGAACTAATTGCGACGTTACTGCTAATAATACCAAACCTTTCTTCTTTCACTTTCATGTTTCAACTGATTATCTCAAAAAGATTCTAAACCACAAGATGTGGTGGACAGTCATTTTTATGCACTTTATACAGGAAACGATGCAGATGAAGGGGAAAAAAGATGAAGAGCTTCATTCGCACAAGTGGGTAAGTAGTGGGAACAGCTGTATTAATTGCATATCTTGCTCTGTTCCCTGGAAATTTCCTTAGCGCCAAGTGCTATACAGACATAAAAACATTTTTTTTTTCCCTTCTCCCTGATACCTGGTGACAAGATTCATGGGAAAGTTTCAAAGTTGCATCAGAGGAGGTTCAGACTTGACATTAGGAAGCATTTCTTTACAGAGTGGGTGGTCAAACACTGGAATAGGCTTCCTAGAGAGGTGGGAGATGCCCCATGTCTGTCAGTGTTTGAGAGGATTTTGGGCAATGCCCTTAATAACATGCTTTATCTTTTGGTCAGCCCTGAAGAGTTCAGGCTAGATGATCACTGTAAATTCTCCTCTCCTCTCCTCTCCTCTCCTCTATGTTACCCTTTACTGGGAAGTTTCACTGAAGAAACATATTTCACTTGAAAAATGTACTTACTTTTATAGTGCTCAGTAAAAAAATTAATTTGTGTAGTATTTTCCCTGTAAATATTTTCTTTTGGAAAATAAAGAATGTTAAAAGGGCAATGCTTTACCAGAACAAGCCAATTTCAATGGAGGTTTCTAATACAAGCTAAGCTTTCTATCCTTTTCATGCTCTGAAAATTTGCCTGGTCTAAGCTACAGATTTGTGTCCAGTTCACCTCAGTGACTATGCAGGAGGATGGATGAGAGACTAGAATGAAATGGATGTTCTGAAATTTCTCTTTCTTAGGAAACTACTCTATATTCTTTGTTTTTCTAACTTAGGGAAAAAATAACTTTTCTTGAGGAGAAAATTCCAGTTCCTACATAGCTCTTCAAGGAAAAACAAACAAGCAAACAAAGGTATCAGATGTTGCAAATACCATGAATGCTTTTTCATGATAAAAGAATGCAAAAACCTGTGGCAGGGGTTTTTGCCTGTTTCCTTGCTTGTTTGCTTGCTTGTATCTCCTGTTTTCACATTATTTGAGGAAAAAAACTCCAAACAAACAAAACCCAATAAAAAACAACAAACAGACTAATAGGAATTATTAGGAAAGAAATGGAGCATAAAAAAACATAAACTAACAATATAAACCCATGTCACATCATGCATACTGAATGCAGTTCCGATCTCCCCATCTCAGGAAGAACATAGCTGGACTGGAGCAGGAACAGAGAAGAGCAGCAGTAATGGCTTATGTACAAACACAAGAACTCTAACTGGGAAAAGGGAAACCAAAGAGGTGTATTATTGTTATTAATAGAATTATAACTGACCTAGAAAAGGCAAATATGAAATTATTGTTCACAGCATTTTCCAGAGCAAAAACTAGTGTGTATTAGGTAAAATTAAAGGCACCTGGTCCAAAACAGAAATGTACATTTTAAATTTGTAAGTCTAGCAGAACAAAAAAGCCATGCTCTTGCTGTGATTTCTTTCATTCTTCCCCTCCTCCTGTTTCTGTTTGTTATATCTATGATTCCAGCTTGTCTAATTAAGTTGTGAGTTCATTGAGAAACCTTTCTACAATATGCACAAAATGGTGCTCCAACACTGATCTGGCATATGGAGAACATGAAGGATAAATATGATAAAGACTGACTACTCTCACCAGTCAAAATATACCTTTAACATCTGTAAAACATGTCCTTTCCTAGAAATAGTCTCTCTCTCTGTCCTGCACTCACATTCTATAAACAGAGAGTTGACAGACAGAAGTCTTGGTCTACTTTTCTACTTATTTATTAAATTTACTATCAAATCTAAACCAGCAGCATCTACTGAAGGCAGCTGGTCTGAAAATGTTTGTTTCTTAACAATGAAGTGGCAGTGCTGCCCAGAATAAAAAAAGAGAATGAGGAACTGTGTGGATTTCGATGGAAAATTTGGGCCCAGAGTGTCACACAGAGATGCAAATACAACCTTGTCACTGAAAAAATAATGGAACTGTTAAACAAGATATGGGTTTTTAAATCCAGGTCTCAGCTGTCTAGGTCTTGTACAGTGAAAGATGGGAAAAACAGTTAAAGCTTGGAATACAAAGTATGTTGGTCTTTATTATCACAATGTCTTTTGTTTTCTTTCCCTCACTTTTTCAGAGAAATTGCAGACAGAAAAGCAGTCTGGTGGTGTATTATAGCTAAAGATGAAAACAACTGTCCTTTTTGAGGCAAAGTAAGGTGAGATGAGATGGATTTGTGCTGAAAAGCAATCCTGCTGCTTTGAAGACAAATGCATAGGAAAGTGCAGAAAACAAAACAGAGAGAAGTAAAATGCCATTTGTGTCTGTGATGCTTACTGCTGTTCATAATCTTGCTGCTTTCGAGAGACAGTCACTAGCCTCCTCTTACTTTAATAGCTGTAATCAAAATTGTATCTGTGTCAGGTTATTTATGACAGTGTACATAGTTGTTTTTCTGGTTATAGTTCCCAATTGTTTTGACTGAATATATCAAATCCCATTATACTGGGGAAAAAAAAAAAAAAAGTAGGGAAGATGGGAAATATGGTAAGGTGGTAAGAAGACAGGAGTTAGACAGGAGAGGTTACATGTTCAGGACATGACCTTCAATGGTGACATTTTTCATGTAAGGTTCCCCAGAGTAGTGGATATGACAGCTGTGATTTGAAAGCTTATTTACTATTGTCTGTAAGATACTGTTTTTTATTGGGGTCAGTTTCAAATTAGGGCCACCTAAATTGACAGAGAATTTTTTGCTTTATTAGTTAAGTCTACATCCAGGACATAAGCCTAGGTCTGATATTTCCATGCTGAAACTTCTTTTGCTTATTAGTATTAAGAGTTTAGGTAATTTTGCTTGCATTCATCTATTTTCAACTTTTAAAATTTTGCTTGTTTTCAGTGTAACATGTTAGAAATCAAGTTGCACTTCTGTTACTTTGGAGATATTGTAACACAGACATATGTGCAGTACAGCAAGGAGTAAAAAGGGAAAAAAAAGGAAGGAATAAATAGAAGGTTGATAGAACAGTAGAATGATAGGGGCCAATAAATTCCTATTTATATAACCATCTGACTCTCCTAGAAAAATATGAGTTTAAATCAATGAGTTATTGCTGTGGTGTAAAACCCCTCCCTCGATTCCTTTCAAGTACCAGAAGGCTGGAAAATGTCTAATGCAACACCTGTTTGTTAAGCTTCTTCTCCCAAGGAGTTCTACCAACTACTGACCATTGACTGATGCCTGCACCAAGAAAATTGTTAGAAACTATAGTTAAGGAGCAGAATTTAGTGGACAGATATGGTACACTGAGAAAGAGTCAACACATTTTTTTATAAGACACTTCAAAGACATCAAAGACCTGATGGAGGTACATGAATAAGGGAAATCTGCTTGTTATAGTCTACTTGGATTTCCAAGGAGTTTTCAACATGATTTATCATCAATAGTTCTTGAAGAAGCTCAATGGCCAACGAATAACAAGCCTTCACAAACATTAAACAGTGATTGAAAGATAAAACCCACAGAGAAAATTTTAATTTTTCATGACATTAGGAAAGTCACCAGTGGAATCACCACGAGGTGTGCTCTGTATCACATTCATAACTGATAACAGAACTATCAGAAAGGGAGCAAAGGTGCTTAGCAATACAAATCGATCAATCATGATGAAGACGACAAAAGCTGATTGCAAAGGATTGCCAAAATTACATTCATGATACTAACTGGGCAAAAATAGAAACCCACAATGCAGTGTAAATAAATTTAAAGTGAGGCACACAGAAGAAAACACAATCTCGGTTTTATCTGTGCAATGATGCGCTCAGAGCTACTGACATATAAGGCAAGAGAGAGCTCTTTGAGTTATAATATGCATCCAAAAGACAAGAAAACCAAGTTCAGTAGAGGTAAAAATATGGAATATTATCAACCTTGTGTTATAAGCTATTAGAAAAAGAATAGGAAAAAGAAGACAAAATACCGTTGTATCACTGTGCAGATCCATGGTACATCAAATCTTGAGTATTATGTGTATTTCCAGTCCTTTTCTCTCGGGCGTAAAGGTCAGCAATGATGGGAAAAGCTATGAACAGTCCATATGAAGAAAACCTGAATAGAGGAGGTTTCTTGAGCCTACAAGATACATTGCTGAGTGAGAAATGATAGAAGAACACAAAATTTTGAGTGGAGAGGTTGAATATGAATACGGTGTTCACTGTGTTTTCCAACCCGAGTATTAGGAGTCACCACACATAGTAACAGGCACACAGTCCAAAACAAAGGATTATATATTATATATTTAAGATCTGGAACTCCATGGCAGATCATGTAGTAGAAGCTGACTGTTAGCATGGGTTCAAAACAGGGCTAGACAGACAGAGATACTGAAATCAGAAGTACGACATCTGGAAGCATCTGAGACACACATCACTAGAATAAGATGGATTACTCAAAAGAAATACATTTGCCTGCACTTAAATACTTTGTTATGAACCTACTAAAGACCACTGTTGCAAGCAGGATACTGGAGAAGATGGAGATCTACTCTGCCTCAGTATGGCCTATTATTTTCTGAAACTTTGCCTGCACTATCAACTGAAGACTAATAAAAGTGTTTAGAAAGAATGGTACTACAATCTAAATAAGACTGTTTCAGAGACTTATATTGCATCTTGCTCTTCTTACTGGAAGGGTAACAACATAATTTGATAAGAATGTGCCCTCTCATCTATGTTGATAAAGGCCACACCTTGATGGATGAAAGGCAAACAGAAGAAGACAATAACAAGTCCTGTGAAGCAATTTCAGAAGTATTTATCCAGCACATTCAGTTGTCAATGATTTTGCAAACATTCAATTTTTGCTGGCCATTATGTGATTATGAACATTATATATGGATGTTATTATTATTATTCCAAGCAGTATAACTATCCAAAATATCCCGAAGAATTCTCTCAAGGTTAGTTTACAATTTGTGTGAATTTGTTTAAGTTCACACTATGTTCTGAATCTGTCCATGATATTCAGCATCCCACCTGCTTACACAGTTTCCTTCCCTGCCAAGCCAAGATGTATAACTGAAAGAAACAATAATTTTTCCATTCACACCTTCCCACATTTAAACTGCGTCTTGGAATCCACTCAGAGACCCACCTGAGATATGTGAATGTAACTGCCTGTCCCTGCTGACTCAACAAATAGAAAGGGTTTTGAATCATACACCCCAGACCACAGTGAAACTCCTGCGCTATGTGTAGCTGTAACACTGCAATTAAAAGTCTTTTTAGAAATGTAGTTGACATAAAGAAATCCTATACACAATAAACATTGCATTAGAGTGATTAGGGAAGTTTCTATAGAAAAGATTGTAGATGCTTATGAAAGCATTTATAATGCCTTCAACTTCCATGGACAATATTTCTCTTTAAACTATCACATCCTAAGTATTGGTTCAATGCACTCGATGGACTGTGTAGAGCTAACGGTCTTTTATTGTCACTTATGGTATAGTAAGTGTACTGAAAAATCAACTTACTGAGCTGTAAGCATGGCACTGCAGCAATGTTTATAAAGACTCATTCTAGAAAAAAGAATCGCTACTGATTTCATAGCATTCTGCTATTTGTATTTCTTGTTTGTTTTTAAAACAAAATCGTTTATCATAGACTCGGAGATTGAAAAAATAATTTATTTAGTATATAATTTTTTCCTACCGATCTATTTACTCTGCAGAGTTGTAAATGTTTTTTGTAAGTGATCAACAATACAGCAATTATTCAGGAGACAGACAGTCAAGATTTTTAAAATGAAGGCACACAGAGTTATTAAGTGAATTTATCCTTGCTCTAAAACATCCACAAAAAGATCATATGTTGAGAAATGTACAGTGAAATCTGTAGAGCATATGCATAATGCTTTTTAAGATTTCTGAGACAATGGTTAACATAATGTTAGAAAGAAATGTGTGCTACTGCTCTACTGTTAATATAAACAGTTCTGCCTTTTTATAGGCGTAATGCTATTAAAGTAAAAATAAAATTTGTCAAGAAAACATTGGGTACCCAGTGCACTTTACCTATAGAGAGCTACAAATCATTTTAACCTTTTAAGTGTCATGAAACCCTTGAACATTCTAAATAAAAACCTAAAATTCTTGTTTCTTATCCATACATATTTATTTTTAACTTGGATACCCAGAAGCAATAAGACTAAATTAACTGACTTTCAGAAAACTCCTGAACCATTTGAGCATAATTTTATTACTTTGAAAATACTGCAAAACTCAAGAATGGCTTTGCCCATATCCTATTCTGTCACTGTCTAAATGACTCCATAAAGTAAAGCTCCCCTGCAGGCAGACTTACATATAGCATTTAATTCTAGCATTAGTCATTTTTACAGTGATTTACCCTTGGAGTATTGGGATGATTTTTTTTTTACTTAACTATATACAACCAATAGACAATACTGAACAACACTGAAATATTCATTGGATAAGGTATTAGACTTTAGTTTGCAGCACTGTTTCACCACTGATTTCCCAAGTCAGGTTTTGAAACTGCATATATGTCATAAACTAGTGTTCAGCAATTCAAATGATCCAATAAGACCTGTTAACATAGCAACCCTTGCTTTGCAAAAGTTTGCAGAGTAGGGAAATCAATGAAAGTCAATTAGAACTCTACTGCAAATTTTTAAGAAAACTGAGCATTCTTTCATGTGGAATTGGGAAAAATATCTCAAGAAGTACAGACTTAAATTCTCAAGTTTCAGCAATTCATTCTGAGAAAGAAAAGAGGTATTTGAAAAGCAGATGAAACAACAGTGGTTGTCATTTTTATGAAGAAAGCTGAACATCGATATCATGTCTGCATATCTTTTGCCTAAATTAAGGAAAGACCAAGCCACTGAAATGTGCAAAAACCAAGATGGAGTGTGACAGTTTTAACCGTTGGACAGACACACAGAGAGGACACACAGGGAAGGCAATGCCAAATCTCAAATCTCAAAATTTTTCTACTGGAAAGGAAAGTGATGTTCTTAACACCCTTCTTACTGAAGGGAACACCAACCAAATTTACTAGCTTTTCTGAGGCAGGGAAGTCCCCAAAATCTGCTTACATTCATATATGAGCTCAGAAGAAAAACACTTTTAGCTCTACTTTCACTTGTTAACAAACAATTCACTGGACAAATGAAAGTATCTTTTGTAAGTTAAAAACACTTGGTCCATAATCCAAATAATAATTTTCACCAGATATTGTTGAGAAGAAAAAATAATACACTCTTCCTCTGATCACTGGGCAAATTACAGTAAATGGAAAATCATGATGAATTAGTAGTAATTTTACAGGAACAAAATATTGCTCCAGATCTGAACTTTTTCCTCTGTATTTAATAATCCTTTCCTCTGAGGAGGGGAAAAAAAAATCAACAGTAGTTTATAAGAGTTTAGCCATAATGAGTTTCACAATCTTATAAATTAAGTATTGTTCAGGAATGTAGAGGCTCAATTAGAAAAATGCACCCTGCCTTGCTGGAGGCTGTATGTGTTCCCAATATAAATCTTTATATATCATCTCAAGGTGCATATAAAATGGTATGAGTCCTACAAGGCCTATATTTGAGTAAAAAAGTCCTACAGAGCCAATCACATTTGTTTAAGAATTTCCAAGCCATAAAAATATTGTCTGTGAATCCATCAGGGTTAAATCATTGTTATGATCCTGACCAGAAGACCACTGTACATTGAATAGTTAAGAGATCCACATAAGAGCTGACATGAGCAGGCCTCCAGGCCTGTGTTATGCTGTACAAAACCCTTGTCTGTGGGATAAACTCAGCCAACTCATAAACAGAATGACAGAATGGTTGCAGTTGAAAGGCATCTCTGGAGGTCCTCTTGTCCCAAAGCCCTCCTCAGGCAGGGCTACTTACAGCATGTTGCCCAGGACCATGTACAGAAAGCTTTCGAGTATCTGCAAGTATGAATACTCCACAACCTTTCTGGGTAACTTTATAAGATGCTCCTGAGCCTTCTCTTCTCCAAGCTAAAGAGTCCCAGCTATCTCAGTCTTTCCTAATAGAAGAGATGCTCCAGTCCTTCATCAGCTTTGTGGCCCTTCACAGGACTCTCTCCAGTATGTCCATGTCTCTCTTGAACTAGGAACCCAAGAATTGGACACAGGACTACAGGTATGGCCTCACCAGGGCTGAGCAGAGAGGAAAGATCACCTCCTCCAACTTGATATCAATACTTTGCATAATGCATCCCAGGATACCATTAGCCTTCCTTGTGATAAGGCCACATTGCTGGCTCATGTTCAATTTCCTGTCCACCAGGACTCCATAGGTCCTTTTCTGCAAAGCTGTTTCGCAGAAGGATGGCCCTGGGTGGCCCTCAGCATACACTTGTGCATGGGTTTGTTCGTCCCCAGATGCAGAACTTTGTACTTCTTGTTGAACTTCATGAGGTTCCTGCCAGAACATTTCTCCAACTTTTTGAGGTCCCTCTGGATGGCAGCATGACTCTGCCATACCAACCAATCTTCACAGTTTTGTGTCATCTGCCAACTTGCTGAGGGTACACTCTGCCCCACTACCCAGATCATTAATGAGATGTTGAACAGGACTGAACCTAGTATTGACCCCTGGGGTACACCACTAGCTACTGGCCTCCAGCCAGACTTTGTGCCATTAAGCAGCACCCTCTGGTCCTTCAGTCAATTTTCCACCTACTGTTCACCCACCTTCTACTAATCCTGAAGTCCCTGGAATGTGAAGGTACATAAAATTATTTATGCTATCCTCTCTTACTTTACAGCATTAGCTCTAACAAACATCATTTTAAAGGACACTCTACAGAGTCTGAGTGCCTTCCATACTAGGATCATAATGAACCAGCAGCTCCTGGATCCTCAACCCAAAACAACCCCACAAAACTGTGTATGTCTGCCACTATAATAATAAGCAGGCTCTTTGAAAAGCAGCATTTGACAACATAACAAATTTAGCTCTGAATCATTCACTGATTCACTTATGAAAGGATTGATATCCTGGTTGCTCCCCAGCTGATGCACAGAGATTTTAAATCTTATTAGCTGTACTTGTATTTTTTTCTTAGCCTCACTTGCATAGTTTAGTCATTTGATGGGTAGAGTTGATAATGAGATGTTTTGAAACCTGTGACTTCTTGCCTGGCAAAGATGAGACAGGCTTTGAGATGGCTCATTAAGCCAGAGCACCCCTGATAATAGGGACTCAAGACGTCAAGATAAGCACAAAGGAGGACGTTAAGATAAGCCCATGAAAACTAATTTAAACTGATCTTGGAGCCTTCCAGGGACAAAGGATGGATGAGCTCACCCCATGAGCATTTATGGGCAAAGGAAACCCAGAGTTCGACTAACGAACAGTGTGAGGAAGACTATGAACGACCACCGGAGGGGAAAAAGACCCTAACCCTAATTTTATTAGGCATGCTCGGACTACGTAAATGAATTCCAGGAACTCATTAGAGTAAGACTGCCCTTTCCAGGAAATTTGATAAGTATGTATGTTTTTCCTGTATATTAGATGGTGTGTTTTGCTAATTCGTTGGAGCACTTACACAGGAGAATCCCCAGTGCTGCCCCAGCGCTGCAATAAAGAATGCCTGCTTAAAAACAACTCTATTGTTATTGGGTATTTATCTCGGAATCCTTACCTAGCTGCACCCAGCCTCCCACCTCGGGGAGGAGTGTCAGAAAGCAAGGGGTTTAGAAGCTCCGAATTTTGTTTCAGTTACATTTACCATTATGATGAGTTTGTAACACATTTAGGAGCTGTATAAAAGTCAAGAGAGCCTGAGAAGTCTTCAGCTAAAGCTAGTCACCTGCCTCAGCCCTTTATTTTATAAAGAAGCAAACCTCTGAGTAAGGAGAATTTCTCCCATCTCTGACCAAAACTGCAGTTTGGTGCTCCTGGTATTGCTGAGCAGATCTGAAAGCATTACTTGTACACTGACACATCCTCCTGTGTTTGAAAGGAGACCATTTGGCAACACCTTTGTCCTACTTACTTTGTTCTTCTTCATTTGCTTTTAAATCTGAAATTCCTCTAACCATGGCTATTAGTGCCAGTCAGTGTAATATCACAGGTGTCACAGGGTGTCAGGGGTTGGAAGGGACCTTGGAGATCTTCGAGTCCAACCCCCCCACCAGAGCAGGATCATACAATCCAGCACAGGTCACACAGGAACGCAGCCAGGCGGGTTTTGAAAATCTGCAGAGAAGGAGACTCCACAACCTCTCTGGGGAGCCCATTCCAGTGCTCTGTGACCCTTACAGTAAAGAAGTTCCTCC
>JANHGN010027361.1:0-21361 GCA_024605025.1 Megaceryle maxima
CATTGAAGAGACTTGGAAAGGTAGAAGTGACACTTGATCATAGGAAAAAATGATATATAAATATTTGTAAGTGACAACCCCCCCCCCCCCCCCCCCCCCCCCCAGACCATCGCTCCAACCTCTCCTCCTGATCTCCTCTCTCTCCCCCAGCCTTTACCTGCACCTCAGTACAGCCAACAAACCTGCTCCAGAAAAACTCTGGGACCCCTCAAGCTTGGAGAAGCCTAGCCTGGGTACCTTATACTCCCAAAACAAGGTGTGGTCCAAAGAAGCCACTGGAGCAATGAGGCAGAAGACAGGGTTGGAATAGCAAAGCTTTGCACCCTGTCCTGTCCCCACCCCATCAGCTCTGTGCTGGGAAGTATGAGGCCAAAGCTGGGCATCACCCTGGGTGGATGAAGGAGAGGGTCCAAATAGCAGGAATGATGAGCCATGACCCCATGGTGGGACCTTTGTCCCAGCTGCCGTATGGGGAACACCCATCATGGATGGGATATGGGAGTGGGAAAGTGAGATGTTTGAGCTCCCCAGTACAGCCTTTTCATAGCTGCTGCACCACCACCTCCCCCCCTCCACCACAGTCCTGCATCGGGTTCACTGGGCCTGTGTAGGGGTAGGCCCTAGTAGATGGGGAGGTGTCTGGAAGAACATCTGCTTGCTCATGTGTGCTGAGAACCATGGTGCCTGCAGCATGCTGGGGCAGGCAGGAGGTGCTGGTCACTGTGACCAGCCTCAGTTGGAAGTCCTGAGGAAGAACTGATAGCAATGGAGACAAAGCAGAAAGGCAGCTGGGTGCCTCCTCCAGGGACCTTCACCCAACTCCCTCCTGGGCAGTGTAGTGACAGCCACAGCAGCTCATGCAGGCTCCATTCACCTCCCAAAGCAGGGCTGTGGGTGCATGGACCAAGGCCACAACTCATGGTCTCTCCCTCCCTCAGCTATTCCATCCCCAGGCTGCTACTCCCTTCCCAGCACATGCAGCAGCACAAAGGTCCCTGGGACCATACTCAAAAACATGGAAATTATCAAGCCAGAGGCCCAGAAAGCAAACAAAAAACTTTCTCTGCTAATCAAAGCAAGGTTTTAACACAAAATCATATCTGTCTTTGATTTTGTTTGTTTTCCTTGTCTGTTTCCCCTCCTTCCCCAGGTGTGCTTCCACAACTGGGAGACTCCATATGAGTGTCACCATTCACTGTTTCCAGCAAGAAGGGGAAACTCAACTCCCAGGTTGAGCCCCAGACCCAAAACCCAGCCCTGGGCACCCTCCAGCAAATGGCAAAACACAGCAGAACCCAGCTTGGGAACCCACATGCAGCTGCTGGGAACCTGGGAGTGTCCGACGGCAGCCTGTGTCAGAAAAAGGCCTGTGGCTGCAGTACCATCTCCTTCCTCTGCCTTCCAGGTTCGGTCAGGGGGGAACCCCAAGGGGCAGGCAGAAAGGCTGGGACCCTGACTGTGGTGGCTGCCAGACACCACCCTCCCTACTTCCCATGTGCTACTAACGACATGTTCTCTGCTCCTTTAGCCCCACAAGACACTTCTCCTCTCTTCCAAGAGTTTTCCTTATCTTCCTTTTACTCCACCTAATCCATGCCAGTCAGCTCTCTCACAGCAGTCCTTCCATCCATTCCCTATTTCCCATCAATTTCAGCTCCAACAGCTTGCAAGTGGCCCCAGTACCTGTGATTCAGCAAAGCCCATCCCAAAACCCCACTATCTTTTCCTCCGGTGACATCGCCTCCCCTCGCTCCCCCCTTGCAGGGGGTGCAGGCAGCCCCCATTCTGCAGAACAACCTCCCAGGTGTTCAGCAGGTTGGAGCTACCCGCAGCCCGGCTGACCCTGTGCAGTTTCACCTGTGAAAGCTTTCCCTGTGTGCCAAGCACAAATGCCTTTTCCCCTGGAAGCGTAGTGGGAAGACGGACAAAGGGGACAACCTTTGAAAACTGCAACAAATGGTCCTCAAAGGGCTCTGCGCTGCTTTACCACACTGCATTACCCCCACCTCCATGGCCCGCCACCCAAAAAACACCCCATGCAGCCCTGAAAAGCCCTGTTTGATCACCAGCATTGCCCTTCCCAGCCGGCCGAGGGGCACAAGACAGCGTCCGACAGCCAAAACTAGAGGAAAAAGGGGGAACAAGCAGGCAGGGAGCTGAGCCCCTTGCTCCATGCCCTGCCTACCTGCCTGTGCAAGGAGCCCTGAACCTTATTTCATCCCCTGCTTAATCAACATGGTGAAATTAAAGCAAGCTGGACGCTAAAGAGCACAGATGAATTAATTCCACAAACCTCATTAGCGCTGGGTCTGACTCAGTGTCCAAATCCTCTGCTGCTGCCCGAATAACAGGCACCCACACACCAAGCC
The DNA here is from genome assembly GCA_024605025.1 of Megaceryle maxima. Lineage (NCBI taxonomy): Eukaryota > Metazoa > Chordata > Aves > Coraciiformes > Cerylidae > Megaceryle > Megaceryle maxima. Next base: position 2,370 of record JANHGN010027361.1, read on the forward strand.
AAGAAATTCTTCCAAAGGCAGAGGGGGAACGTGCTGCTTCGCTGCCGCCACTTGATTTCCAGCCTTGGCCTTTTCTTTCTTTCCTCTTTTATTTTTTTTTTTTTTTTTTTTTTTTCCCTTCCCTCCCTCCTCTCTATTTTCTGTCCCTTTTCTCTTTCCGGTTAAACGTCAACTTCCAGTCCGGAGGGGAGGGCAGGCAGCCCGCGATCCCACATACCTCCCTGCTGGTTTCTGTACCCTCCAGTCAAATATCGACTTTGTTCTCGCTCCCCAAGCCGTGGGGGAGCTGCTGCCTCTCCCTGCCGGGGGCTGGCGGGGAGAAAAGGTGGGAGCCACGATAAATGAGATGGGATCTCAGGTGAGGACGAGCTTTATCCCAGCTGGGGAGGGAGGAGGGGGTGCCCATGACTCAGGGGTTGGCATTCCTCCCTCGAACACCTGGACGGGCAGGCACAGCTTGAACCGCCACCCTGGACCCTCCCTCCCTCGGCACAAGCACCATCCCACAGGAAAAGGGCTGAGCAGGCAGTGGGAAGAAGGTGCCTTGCCTGGAGGGGGCTGCGAACAGTGGGCAGTGGTGGCAGCTTAGCTTCGCCTGCCTGCTTGGGGCAGAGCCAGGGCACTCCCCAGCCCCTCTTGCCACGGGTATATCCTCCAAATTTCCCACTGGCACAATCAGAGGGTGTCACCCCAGCCCCCAAGTAGCTCATAGCTGAAATATCAGGTAAGTTCCTGCTGCAACAGCTACCCAGCTGCCAAGCCCAGCTTTGTTACCAGGCTTGCAAAAAGGACAGATCCATGTCCCACTTTATCCAGGGCAGGAACACAACAGCTCCCTCCTCATCTGCAATAGATCCAGCTCACAGATCAATGCAACCCCTTGTAGCACTGTTAATAAGGGCAACCCACCCCTGCTCCTAATGCAGCCCACCACAGTCTAAGGGTGCAAGGAGTAGTAATCCCACCACTACATCCAGCCCTTCTGCTGGGATGGATCCAAAACCCCTTCCCTGGTCTAAGGAACAGCAGAGAAGGGCTTGAAGTTCAGATGAGGTATTTTTTTGGTCCCACAGCACCCTTCAGCTTTCAAGTCCAGGGTTTGTCACGGCTCAGACCCGGTCACAGTGTACACGTACCAGAGCAGATGCAACTCTGGAGCCTGCATTTAAGTTCCCTGGTAAATCCATGGAAAACTGCATCCCCTGAGCTTCAACACGAACAATAGGAACAGCCAGACAAAAAAGTCACCTGCCTTGGAGATCAAAAAACCAAGCAAGGCAATTTTGCCCTCCTGGTTATCAATATAGCGTCACGGAGGCTGCTGCTCAACTCCCTCATGATGACCACCTAGCCCTGATTCAAACAAAAGTGAGGAGCAGGGTTCCTTTCAACTACAAGAAATAGGAAGGTCAAGTAAATACATGTAAACTTATTAAGCTCCAGGAAAAAGGAGGATGTGCTTGTGCCATGAAAAGCTGCAGCAAACGGAAGCAGGCAGGGGTACAGCTGAAGAGGGCCCAGGCCATTGAAATCTGGTATTTCCTAGCTTCTGAACACTTGACTTGGCAACCTCAGCATTACCCTGGCCCTTGTGGAGAGGTGAATTCCTCTATTTAAATAAAAATTCTGAAAGTTGGGAGGTTGCGTTGTTGGCTTTTTTAAACCACAACAGACTTTTACTGCAACACGAGCACTGGGACATGAGGCTCCCATGCTTGAGCTGCAGCAGCAGTTGGTGAAAAGCAGATCGTTGCCATGGAGGGCCTGAATGCAGAGGGTCCTGCTCTGCCTCAGGGAGAGGCAGCAGATGTTGTGGAATGTTGCAGATGGAGGAAAGCTAGGCTTCAGTTCCCAAGAGCAAAGGGAAGCATGTGCTGGTGCTTGGGGATGTATCTTCTTACCTCCCCTGGTCCTGTACACCAGCAGCACCCAGCTCCCATCAGTCCCAGCCTACTTCCCCCCACTGCAGGTCTCTATTACCATTCATTGGAGTAAGCAATGCTGCCAGGCACCAGAGTTATAAAAGGTAATTTAGGCTACAAGCAAGAAGCAGATTACTAGAAATATTTTGGTGATGGTTCTCCAGCAGGAACCCTGGAGCCAACCAGAAAATCTTGGGAGCAGCCAGCTTCCACCATGATATTTGGTGTGTTTTGTTTCTGTATGTCCTCCTTTCTCCACCCAAATGGAGAATGTTTGTGTTTACCTGTGAGCTCAAGTTTTTGCCTTGGTTCTATACCTTGCACTCCCCTGCCTGCTGGATCAGGCTTTAATACACAAATTTGTGGTGTTTTAAACACTAGAGACCAGCCACTTTGGAGAAGGACCATCAGAACCTGCTGCAGATGGCTCTGCCAAAGCTCACAGCCTCATATATGGTGGGCCTCCCATTTATAAATCAGTGATTTTTTTGCCAGGCCAAAGGGGCTGAGAAATTTTTGCCCCAGGACAAAACCCTTTTGCTTTCCATCCTGCCACCACAGTGTGCCTTGACAGAGACGGCCCTGGGATTCTTCTAGGTCTCTGAGTAGTTACAGCCAAGATGCCATGGCTGGAGCACATTCATTCCCTGGTCGAATTCTGTCAACACACACTGCTAAATGAAACATGAATAGGTGATCCCCCAGCTGCCCTAACACTGTATTGTCAATATCCTGCTATCTGGAGTAAACTTAAGAATGGTTAATGTATTATTAATATGCACACAATTTATTACACTAAACTAAGGTCAATATAATTACCCAGGTAATTTAAAAGTGCAAGATGAAACCCTCCTGCATTCTCTTCCTCAGCCTTTCCCCTAAGATAGCATTAACTACATGTCTGTTGTTTTACTATGGATGTTCCTTGTCATGAACACATACCTAGAGGAAATCTCTTTGCTGAACATCACTGATGCCTCCACTTGCCTCCAGGATGGACCAACAGGCCATCATAACACAAGAGGAAAATATCTGTAAAGGATGCAGGATAAAACTTCATCCTGTTGACAATCCCAATGTCCATCCAGGGAAAACAGGGCCTTCCAGGGCTACATTAGCATCTTAGCCAGCTGCCAGAGGGCTTTCAGCCCACTGATGTTCTGTTTGAAAGGTTTAGTAAGACAGCCCACCTCTCCTCCCAGTTTGTGTTGGCTGGTCTTATACAAAACACTGAATAGTGTGGGTGAGTCTTGTGAGGAGCCAGCCAAAGTAAACCGGGAGAGAAGGTGGGACTGTCCCCTTTTGTCATGCTCTCTCTACGGGCACTACAAGAGGCTATACAAAGCAGAGAGGGGTTAAAAGTACCAGTAACTTCACCTTGCAACGCTGCACCAAAAGGCAAGTTTGCTTTCTTCCTAATGCTGGGTCATATAAATGTGGTAGAGGACAGACAGACAGACAGACGCCTTCTACATGAAAAGGCAAAACCATCTCTTGTGAAATCCTGGTGCTTTGCTGTTTACTGGCAACCAAAAGCACAAGCTCAGCCCCAACCAAAGACAAGTTTCAAATAAACAAAGGCTAAATATTGGAAGTCATTGGTGTCCATGGTTCTCGCTTAGAACAAAAGGAAGGAAGTCAAATATAAACAGAGGAACACAAGTGCACGGCAGGGCTCAGAGATGGAAAACTGCTCTGCAAGATCTATGCAGGAATACACCGGTGCAAACACGCCTCAAAAGGAACAGAAGACTTTGGTGGAACCTCACAGCCCCTTTGTGGGCCTTGTCCCCCAACAGTTATTTATTTTAACATTAGGCAGTCTTGAAAAGCCCTGCTGAAAAGCTTCTCTCTCTGGAGATAACTGTGGGCTTTTCTGGGTTCACACCATTTAAGAGGAGTGAGAAGCCCTTACCCTTTGACAGGTTTCTGGGCACACTGCAAAGGTCATCTGAAAGGCTTTGCAGAAGTTACAACTTCTACCCTGGAATGAAGAAGAGCTGGAAAGGAGGTCATGAAGGTGCTGGCTGGACACAGGCTGAAACAATCACCTCCATGCTGCTAGAGCTGATGGTGTCATCAGCAAAGCCTTGGCTTGGCCCAAAGCCTTGGTAGGGGAGAAATTTTTTTTGTCTCAATAAAGAACTTGCATAAAACAGGCTGTACAGCAGCAATCCAACTAAAACATAGCTTCAGGTGCTCACATTTTATGGTTTGAGGTGGGGCTGGCAAGGGCTGCTCCTCCCCACCTGCTCTTTCGGTTAAGCAGCATCCAGTGAGACATAAAATAAAAGCAAGTCCTGAACACATAAAAATCTCTTCCCACAACAGCATCAAAGGAGGGCAGATCTCTAAATCACAAGCAAATAGGAAAGAAAATCAACACTTCAGGGCATGGAGGTGGTAGAAGAGACTTCAGAAGAGAGAGAGAGCGCAGAACTATCTCTGCCAAGGATGACTTCATTACAGCAGCTCTCCTCCCTGAGCAGCTTGACATGGCAGAGACACGCATTCAAACGTGGAGCTTCAGCTAAGACAAACCTACTTAAGCCTGGAGACACCCATGCTTATAGAGACAGCAAGCAGAGAGAAGCCCTGGGGTTTCCAAGGAGCATGAGCCTGTAATTCTCAAACTAAGGAATAATAAATGGGTCCAGTTTTACTTTAGCGGGTAAAGTTAATTTCCTTGTAGGAGGAGAGTAAGAATGAGCATTCTACAGCTTTCAGGAGTCAAAAGCACAGCCTGAGCAATGACTGTGGCAGCAGCAACATAAGGAACCCTCAGCCATGTACACTGGGAGTTTGCATTAATGCAGCTCAGACACAGCTTGCAGTTCTTAGGGGCTTTTCAAGACATTTAAACACCCAGCATGTCTCTCCATCCCTCTCAAATTCAGCAGCCATCACACAGCCACAGTATGATCACAGCCATACAGATTTCTAATGAGCAAACTTGTCAACCCTCCTGGTTCAAGGGCTTCAGGCTGTGACTTCATGGTCCAGGAAAGGATCCTTTGACCTCAGGACATTGCTCTTGCACGCCTGAAGCTCCCTCCACCTTCATCTGGTGCCAAGAGCCAAGTGCAAGCCACCAACCTGTACGATCACATTCTCAGAGGTAGCAAAGAGGCTTTTTCCTCGAACTGTAGTTTCCAACCTGTGTATCCATATATTACTTCTGATAGCAACACAGAAGATAAACAAGTTTTTAAACAGGATGGAATTGTATGAGACACTCTAGACAGGATGGTTGCCTTATGGAGCTGCAAAGGTACTGAATGGCTTGTATTTCCCACAAGTACATCCTTGGCCTTGTAAAGGAAACCTCTGAAAACTGTTCCTCAAGGAACAGTTCAAGGAAATAAATACCTTGAACGATCAAGGTGAAGCGTGTCATCCTCTGCAGAGGACATTACAAGCCCCAGATGGAAAACTGAGAGCTGTTGCCATCTTCCATATGATGGTGTAGCAGATGCCTTAACAAGTTTGCAGGAATCACGTCAGCAGCCCAGTGCAATTTAACAGAGATATTTCTATCTCACCATTTCAATGCTATTTTCATTAAGTATTTTATCACTTTAAAAAGAGCAATTCCACCACCTCCACAACTTCCCACACCAGTCTCATCAGTCCCCTGCTTTCTCCCCTATGAGTATTCCTGGATACACAGATGGGTTTTTTTGAAGCTAAAATGACTGCCAGGATAAAGTGCTTAATATATTTTAAAATTATTTAAAAGCAGGAAACCAACTTCTTATTTCTTGAGTCTCCATAAATACAAATTCTGGATCAAGAGTGATATAAGGCATATAAAAATTAACTTTGAATTCTAAGAAAAATTTACACTTTCATTAATCCAGTAATCATCTCTCCCACCACTGCTCTGGGTAGAAATTTAACTTAAAACAATGGGAAACAGAAAAATTACTGAATTTGAGAAATCATGATCTAAGAATTAAAGAATATTTAAATAATCTGGAGTCACCACTGCAAAGAAGAAAAAAGTCCAGGTTAGCAGCTGTTTCTTTTCAATAATGGAGCCATTTAAGTTATTTATCCCACCCACCTACAAACAATGAAGAAAACTGGTCTCTGTAGAGGAAGTTTGAAAGACCCAGGTGCTAGTGCTAGAAGGTAACTTCTGAAGAAAATTAAGAGGCAAGAACAGGTTTAGTAAAGAAAAGAGGCATTAAGAACAGCTGAATTACCAACTATTTCAGAACATCCTCTACAACAAAAAGTAGCTGCAATCAAAATCAGTTCAATGCCCCACTTTTTTTCTCCAGACTGAGATTTAAAATAAAAAAAGGCATGAAAAAATCCCCCACAAAAAATCCAACAAAAACAAACACCTTTCTGCCACTGCTACTCCCATGGAACTGTCACCTACACACCTCACTTTCTGTAACCCAAAGCATAACAAATGGCTACTGACCATAGAATCATAGAAACATTTGGGTTGGGAGGGACCTTAAAGATCATCTAATTCCAACCCCCCTGCCATGGCAGGGACACCTCCCACTAGACCAGTGGGGGCTCCATTCAATCTGGATTTGAACACATCCACAACTTCTCTGGGCAGCCTGTTCCATTGTCTCTCCACCCTCAGAGTAAAGAATTTCCTTATTTCCAATCTAAATCTATCCTATTCCAACTCCAAACCAATACCCCTTGTCCTATCACCTACAGGCCTTTGTAAAAGTGATCTTGAAGGTCTCTTCTAACCAGAACAATTCTGGGATTCTACAATTCTCCCTCAGCAAGGTGAGAAATGCAGACACATTGATGACACCACAGCTATTTTTTTAAAGACTTTTCAGTTTTTATAATAATTTTTTTGCTACACAGGTAAGAAGATTTATACAATAAAATTTTCAACTGAAAATACTTTCACAAGAGTGGAGCAAGCAGTAACTGCCATGTGTGCATTTCACAGTACATCACTATCTAGTACAAAGATGGACAACATCACAATTAAGATCAGACACTCTCCTCTGCTTATCTGCTCTCCATTCTCATTCCATCACAATGGAAGAGTTTTCTGCACAGGTCTTTGCAAATGAGTTCACAAATCAAACCTCTACAGCTTATGGGTTCTGCATAGAAATCTCCATCCCTGCAAGATGGTAACAAGACTATTTCAGCACAGTTTCCTCAATAGGTCAACTATTTAACACATGGCCACAAAGATGTACACAGATACGCACAGGTACAGGTATCAGTGCTGTAACAAAGAGCAGGTTGACATTCATAGGTGCAGATCGCTTCAAGTCTCTGCTACAGGTCTGAAGGTGGACACTGACCAATTGTCCCCGCATTAGTTCCCACAGAGTGGAGTTGGTGTATGTGAGGGAGGCACATATCATGAGCTGTTAGCAGCCCTTGAGCATGACCTGGAATATAGAAGGATAATACTGATATTCCTTCACTAATTGCCTTTCCCCCTGCCCCCAAAACCAGACTTGCAAGTATGGTAAGACCCTAATGCAGTAATTTAATACACTAACTTTTACAAGCTGACTCTAGATAACACCTTCCTCCAGCTCAACATACACACAGAGCGGTTCTTCCCACAGCAAGAAGAGGCATTTTCTGCAGAGGTCCATTCCTGTGGGCACACAGCTGGCATGCCTGCTCCTGCCCCCATTCTTTCAAAAGACAACTGTGGTCTGTTTCAAAGAGTCTTGTCATCTACCAAAGGCAAAAGCTACCCCTCCTTCCGAGAACAATGGATTCGATGACAGTTAAGTCCAAAATTGCAGGCCCAATACACCAGTCACTGCTTTGCCTTTTTCACAATGGTGCCAACAGCTGATATGACAGTAGTTTTGGATCCACTTGCGCTGGTTGTCACTGTGACAACACCTGGCAGCGTTGCAGTAGTGGTGAGGATGGTGGGCTGAGCTATCGTTGTTACAGGGATGGCCGAGTCCCACTTGCTCTTCCTCTTCTGGGCATCTGTGAATTTGATCAGATTGAGTAAATGAGAATTAGCATTACATTACCAATCCCCCTCTAACACCCTGTCTTAACTCTTAACACACCAGTGCTTGACTAGACAACTCTTCCTTACACTGATTTCAGCATATGCTGGCAGTAAATGTTGAGGAGGAACGACAACAACTTTATAGTCCAAGAGTCAATGTAAATATCTACTCTTGAACTCCTGCCAAATAGAAGACAGGATCACTCCCTGCCCCAGAGCATATTTAATTTTAACAGAGCACACTTATCTCAGTTGCTCAGGTACAGGCACAGGACACACTCCTCAGCCTCCAGTGTTTTTTTTCCCCCTTGTTCACAGTTTAAAAGGCAAGCTATAGGCGGAAGAATGATTTTCAGTTTCCCTAAGTCTTAAGATTTATCAGTCCCAAGAACACTCTACAACCATAAACATCAGCAGGTTTTTGACCTGCTAATAAACCTCTTCACTATCCAGCCTGTCTCCTAAGGTTTCATTGCAAAACAACAGCTATGGGATGTAGGGACTAAAGAAAAGCTAGTCTGTCAACTGCTGGGTGAAACAGTATACACACGTTATATGCACAATCAATGAAGAGCCTTCAAGGTCTCCAGGAAACACTAATCCCACCATGACTGCAGCTGAATAGGTACAGTCACAACTGTTCTTTACCTCCCACGGTGGTAGTGGCTGTTGTGGTCGTTGTAGAAGTGGCACTTGTTGTTGTACCCTTTTTAGTGCCAGTCACAAATTCAATCTGTGAAGGGACACACACACGGGGGAACAGGGAGAAGATAAAGAGAAGATACACATTAATATACACAGTCTTACTTTAACCCACATCACTTCTCTATGTTCTTAAGAACAGTATTAATGTCACCTAAGACATTGGCCTCCGAGCTGACTGTCTGGCAGGAGGAAAGATGTAGATCTCAGGTACTGAAGTCATGATCATTAAGCAGATTCCTGGAAGCCTCCTCTTAAGTCAGAAAATAAAAATGTGTTTCTTAACTGGTCTAAGCACAGGAATTTGATATAGCTCAGGAAGGACAGATCCTGGTCATTTAAGAATGCACTCACACAGTTATGAGTTCCTGTTCTGTTTCCTTTAAGAAACATGAAAGACAAGTCACTACCTGCACCATTTACTGCGCCTGCATCATAGCAGGAAACCTAGCAATGAGCTACAGCAGCACACAGCCTCCTGTGCTCAAAACTGCAGATAGAGGCAAGGACATAACCAGATACCTGGGTTACTGTGCAAAAACCAAAACAAGCAGCAAGACACAGCATGCACTGCAAGAAAAAAAATAACTCTGCATACTGAATATGGAAGGAGCCTTTTGCAAGGTTAAATGCAAATCTCTAACAGACAGTTTTCTAATGTCAGCCATAAGCTTAAAGGCAACACCAATGAAGGACAGGTATAAAATCTTTCCAGGTCTGTGTGTTCTTTTTGGAGGTACAGAAGAATGCACACTTTGCAACAAGCCCAGGTAAATTTAAAACAGGCTTAACATTTCTGGAAATTAGATGCAAGAAGGAAGTGTTAAGGAGAACGGAAGGCAGATACTGCCTCACAATGAGATATGGTGAGGAAATAAAGCTGTAACTAGGTTATGCCACCTGGCAAAATGTCACAGATTAAGAAAAACACTTTTCTTTATTATCTTGCCCATATCTAGCTTGCTGAATAGCATTTTAAGAGCTTTGCTTTAAAAATACTGACAAAGCAGGAAGAAATCCACTGCAATAAACAACCTAGAGAAAGGGACCTATGAGGAAGGATAAACAACTCAATCTGTGCAGCTCAGAAGCAGCCACGCAAGAAAAAAAGGACAGAACCAGGGAAAACCAAACTATTAGCACAGAGCAGAATTCTTAAACAGCAAAGCAACAAAATGACATTCAGCAGGGAAACAAAAGCCCTGCATCCACCTCATTTGGTTTGGAACAGTTACCTTGGTGCGCTCTTTCTTGGCCTTCTCCAATTTGTCCATTTCAATCTTCTGGGCTTTAGCTGAGAAAGATCAGAAGTTACAAGAAGCACTACAAACAGTAAAAATCCATAGTTACATCTCACTCCCACACTTCCCATCATAAACAGTCAAACACATCAAATTGTGTACAGAAAAGTAAACTACCATGCAACTAAGTACTGATTTTTAATCAATGCATTATGGCACTAGATTAATGATTTTAGAGATGAAAACAATGAAGAACCAATTAAAATAAAAAGACTTTCCAAACTGATGAAGCATCAATTACATTCAGACACATCCAACCAGAATGAAGTACTGAAAGAGCAGCATGTGATGACTTATTTATAAAAGGAAGTGAAGACTCTGAAGCAGTTAATTAACTAAACACAAAGAGCTGTGAGGACAAAAAAAACCAACACACCACCAAACTTCCCAGAATTACCTAGTGCCTCATAATATGAATCTTCTGACCAGCCATGAGGATCAAACATGTCCTAAGGAAAAAAAGAGCCAGATTAGGGCTATTTCCACATATACACACAAAACTCACCAATTTCTTCTTGTATCCCAGTGACCCAAAGATCACATCAGACCTTCTTTTATAGGACCACATTCTGGGGCAAAAGAAGTGGCTTTAAAGCCAAAAGGATGCTGGGATAAGACATGCATTTTATTGCTGCTCAGCTTCTATCCCCCACAAGAGGTTTTGTGTCTATCTACACACTTCAGCAGTTTTTGTTCAGAAGCATTATAGCAAAGCTGGAGGCACCAAGGCTCAGCACCACACAGAAATGTTCACTCAATGGACAGGATCAGACTAAAATTTCCTTTAAGGGCCTCTAACCAAGCAGGCTCAAGAAAGCCTGAGGTAAGATCTTACACCCCTGTATTATCTTTTACCTACTCCCTTGCCAGTCAAAATTATTGCACCTCACCTTTGGATAATTTGTACCGAGTTCATCAATTGAACAAAACTGGATCAGCTTTTCATAGATGCTGCAAAGGAAAACCAGGAATTCAGAACACAGCCAATGAGCTGAAGGTAAACAGAATTGTTTCAGATTTGTTAGTAGAAAGAGGTTGTCACCTCTTCACACTACAGGAGGAAACTCAGAACCTGGGAAGCTACACTTGCTGTGATGGATGTGGCATGTCACTAACCACGTTATTTTCTGCCTCCCCCAGATTAGTCTCCCAGCTCCCTGAACAGATGCATCTCCTAAAATACTTCATCTAAAGCCTGTACATTTAGAATCTAACATCAACACTAGTTGCTGCCTCAGAGCATAAAGAAGGGCATTACTGTTTCAGTTACAATTAGATTCTATCTCATTTTTATAAGCAGTAGTACTTCTTGCTCACGATTCTGTTTCTGCTACAGCTCCAACAAAGAGGAAAATTCTCTGAATTTGTTCTGTGGTGCTTTAGTCAGACAGAAAAGATGGGGGCTCACCTAGGATTGCGGAACTCCTTTTTCCTCTGAATGATGTAGTTCATATCCATGCCTTCTTTTATTTTCCTCTCATACAGCTTTTGAATTTTATCCTAAGGGAGAAAGATTACAGGGTGAGTCAGTATGTAAAAGGAGGAGCACACCGGCTGACTATCAAAGGTGTACTTGGGGAAACAAGCCAACTGAACCAGTGACTTCCTTACATAAAACAAGGATTTCACTTTCCCCATAAGGCCAGGCAGGCCGATTAGTACAGACACTCCCTCCTTTAAGGTCTGAAAGTATCTTCATGAACTGTGTAGATGGGTACTGGAATTGATCTGCACTTTCTGAAAGCTTCAGTAATTGAAGATTTGCATTTCAGACAGCAGCACATGCTCCTTCCCATCCAGTTGTTCCCCTTTATAGCTGTGACTGTAGAGAATTAGAAGCCAGCTCAGAGGGACAGATGAATGCCAAGGAGGTTCTCCACAGCTTGCAGTGACCATCACACCCACTTTCAGACTCAGGTGTGCACCTGAAAAACAGCTGCTGGGTTACGCTGTGCAGCAGACAAGGCTCACAACTACACCAGGGTAACAGGCGAGCAGAGCCAAGTTCTGCTGCAGAACTAAACCCAGTGTAATCACCAGGTATTGCTGGTGGTGTCTGCTGGCAGTCAAACAGTGCACTTGTAAAACCCCTGCTCGGGCCCAAGCGGCCAGTTTGATGGACTCAGCTTCTCTGCAGCTCACACACATAGTTATGAAGTCTATGCATATCTCACCGAAGCCACGAGCCCCTGCAAAGGCAACTTCACTGACTCTGTCTGGAAGCATTACACAGTCTACTCTCCAAAAAGACTGAAAAGATTTTAAAAGGGATTTTTGCTTCCTCAGCAAGGCAGTGAAGGTTCTTAAAAGTATTGTTACTGTGGTGATGCTGAAGGGACAGCAAAAGCAGAACTTTCAGATGGAATGTAAACTTCAGTGGTACTATTAGGAGAATATTCTCAGTAATTTCCTTCATCTTTTGGACACACATTTCTCATGTTCAAGAGGCGTATAACAGAAGACCAGAAGCCTTCGGTCTTTCAGGATAGAAGAATTGAGTCAATTTTCCTTCACTGTTTCTAGGTAAGTCACTTCATGTCTCCCTCTACATGGACAGTCAACTCAAATACAGAGCTGACTGTTGTCTAAAGGTTTGTTGACACCTGAATAAAAGAGGATTGTTAAGAGCTGTCATTAAACTTCTATTTATTCAACCTTTAAAAAGGCTTTAAAAGAAATATTTTCATCAGGTCTTCATGAAATCAACAAGAAGAAATTATACAATCTCCATATCCAGCGCACACGTTATGAGGTTTGAAGGAACAGCTGCAAAAAGGAGAAGTGATAGGTGTTCCCTTCTGTCCCCTCCCTGTGGAGGTAGCACTATGGTTCACTAAGTCCACAGATGGGAAACTACTCAGTCAACTTTATAAGAAATACTCCCTTTAGCAGAGTTCAAGATACGGTTTATCAGAGGAAGAATCTGAGAAAGAAAAGAGCAAATCAACAGTGAAAAGCCCAGAACATTTTGCATCTTGAAGGAACAATCCCAGCTCCTTGCTCAAAGTGCTCTAAGATGTGGTTTGACCTGCTAACAGAGGACAAGCTCTCCTTTGATTTAACATAGTAAACTGCTGTCAAAGGGGAAGAAAATCTGCTTTATTCTGTCTATTCTCTCAAGCTCTGTGCATTCCTCAGATCTAACGCACTCTAACTCATTGATGTCAGAACAGTAAAATCCTCCTGCAGCAGAAGAGAAGGAATGGGTGTGCCCAGGCACACCGTGCGGAGAAGAAAGCGTGATGTGGACGATGAATCATTCTGAATCACCCTTGCATATTAGTAGCTGATTTTATAGAGCACTCCAGAAGTGATTCTTTACTTGTATCTCTCCCGGGCAGAATTTCAGTTAAAACTCAAATGAGTGGTAGGAAACAGCGGCCCCTGCTCTTTCATTTGACCTCCATCAGGAGGGGGAAACCAGAGCAGAAGGTTATTGCAAAGCTGATTACTGCAATTACTTGGGTGTGCACCAGAGAAAACATGCATTTGTTTTCTTTTGCTGCCTCTAAGTTAGGAGTCTTCCTTCTAAATGTTTATCATCTAGAGACATGTAGGTGGAAGAGGAATCTAGTCAATGCTGCCTCAAATATTCCAGTCAGGGGATTTACAAGTCTGTATAGAAAAAAACAATGATTTGTTCTTTCCTACAGAGCTGAATTTGCTGAGATAAGAGGATAGTAGCCTGCACAGTAAACATTGCTTCTGTGTCACTGGTGGGATCAAGAGCTGTTCTAAAGCATAAATGGCCCATAGAGATTGGAAAACAGGTTTAAGCTACTTTGAGATTCCTAAACTAGAATTGCAGTAAAGTCTAAAGCATTAGCACAGTGAGCTCAAACTCACTGGGGTAGGTAAAAGCCCAGCTTTAATGCTGGATTTTTGACTTTTGCAAAAATATTGAGCAGAGTTTCCAAACATCCCCACTCCTTACTGAACTGCAAATCTCTAAACAACAAAACCAACAAAACCCCCAAAACAAAGCAACAACAACAAACCCCAACCCAAAACCATAAAACAAACCAAAACCACCAAAGTGGACTTATACCAACCTGCAAGTGGTTAGAACATCTGCCCGGAGGCTCGGGAGGGATTTTGATCTCATCCGGAGACATGTTCCGCACTCTCTCTGAGAAAGAGGCTGTAAAGACCAAAGTCAGCATGAGTTCTGGCAATACTGAAAGGAACTGAAGTCATGCAAAGCATTAAACTTGGTTTGCATCCTTTCTAGTGCTATTTTATCATTGAGAATCAACTGAGTAAAGGAAACGGGAATACTGTCAACTGCTACTTGTGGCTCATCAACTGGTACTCAGGCTGAGCAAGAAGCAACTAACCTCGAGGTCAGATCATTAGGAGAGGAATGTGATGTTTACTTTATTGATAACTACCTTGTACTGTGGCTCTGTGTCACACCCAAGCTTAGGTATTTATTTTCAGGGGTCTCTTCGCTCTGGAATGGAAATGTGAAAAGCTAAGCTAATTCCCACTCCAGCTGCCATTGTCCATAAGATCCTTAAAGGCAAAGGATCTTCAGAGGAACAAAGGTTGGTTTGGGGAATGCATCTCTAAACTCCTGCACTGTGCATCACATATGGAGCTCTCCACTACTCCAGGTCTTCTCATATGCACTTTGAAGTCCTGCTCTGAAGAGCTCAGATCACCTGGAGTCTCTGACGAAACTTGTGCCAGGATACTCCAGAGAGAATCACTGAACTGTCACAGTTGGAAAAGACCTCTAAGATCACCTCACCCAACTGTCAACAACAACAAACAAACCAACAAAACACCACCGAAAAAAACCATCTCACCATCCCACGAGATCATGTCCTGAAGGGGCTCATCTATACATTGAGTACCTCCAGGGATGATGACACCACCACCTCCCCAGGCAGCCTGTTCCAGGGCCTGACTTCTCTTTCTGTAAATAAATCCTTCCTAATTCCTAATCTAAACCTCCCCTGGTGCAACTTCAGGCCATTTCCTCCAGTTCTGGCATTATTTACTTGAGAGAAGCCACACCCATCTCACTACAACCACCTTTCAGGTAGTTGTAGGGAGCAATAAGGTCTCCCCTCAGCCTCTTCTCCTCCAAACTAAACCACCCCAATTCCCAAAGCCTCTCCTCATAGGAGAGCTTCTCCAGACCCTTCACCAGCTTGGTTGCCCTTTTCTGAACTTGCTCCAGCAACTCAATGTCTTTCTTGTGGTGAGAGGCCCAGAACTGAACACAGTATTTGAGGTGTGGCCTCAGCAGTACGAAGTACAGGGGCATGATCACTTCCCTTCTCCTGATGGTCACACTATTTCTGATACAGGCCAGAATGCTGTTGGCCTTCTCGGCCACCTGGGCACACTGCTGGCTCATATTCAGACAGGTGTCACCAGCATCCCTGGGCCCTTTCGGCTGAGCAGCTTTCCAGCCATTCTTCCCCAATCCTGTATCCTTGCCTGGGGGTGTTGTGACAAATGCAGGACCTTGCACTTGGCCTTCTTAAACCTCATACAGTTGACCTCATCCCATTGATCCAGCCTGTCCAGATCCCTCTGCAGAGCCTTCTTACCCTCGAGCAGATCAACACTCCCACCCAATTAGGTGTTGTCTGCAAACTTGAAGAGGAAGCACTTAATCCCCTCATCTAGATCACTGATAAAGATATTGAACAAGACCAGCCCCAAACCAAGCCCTGGGGGACACCACTGGTGACTGACTTTTTTAACCCAGAGAAGAGAGCATGTGTCTATGCCATGAGCCAGCAGATTCTCTAGGAGAATGCTGTGGGAGATGGCATCGGAGAGAAACAGGCTGTATACATAGAGGACTCACAAGATCAGTCTAAAGCAGGCTGGCTCACTGCCATTTTGTGGGAGGGAATCACTTTGGGTCCTACTTATTCCAAGACCTACCTACATGAACCCAAATGGTTCAAGAAGGGAACATCCCTCCCCAAGGCTGTCAGGAGTTAACCACAAGAAATTGCATTTCATCCTTAAGTTCACACTTCCTTAACAGGCACTTTGATCTTTGCTTAGAGTCAGACTATTGCTAGAAAGAACAACTTGTTCTGCAGGACTACAGATTGCCAGACTTCTATAGCTGTTTGTGTTGGGATATACCTGATTGCCCTATAAAGATCAGTTTACAGAGTTACCAGCTAAAGAAACTGCTGTGTTTCCCCCTGTTGATTGCTACCTTCCCCCTATTACAGGAAACCCAGGCAGTTTTCTATCCAAGTTGCAGAGCAGAGATTCATGCCACATTTAAGCAGCTGGGGTTGTTTTCAACCATAATTTGTAAAGGGAACACATCCCACACTCATTGTCTATAGTGGATAAGAGACCTGACATTAGCACAGAAGTCACATCAACCAAGCCATTCACATTTGCAGCTCCTCAATTATACATCCCTCAGTAAAAGCTGCCAAACTGCGTCCCCAACACACTTAAGTTCAGCTCCTTTGACTAAAGCCCAGAAGGACCCACAGGATAGACGTTTGAACACAGCATGCTCTCCTGCCTTCCAGCACAGAGCAGATAGCTGAGGTTACAGATAATCAACACCACACACGTTCAGTGTCACTACAGTTTCTTTTGTGAAAATGTAAAGCACTAAGGACAATATCCTTTGGAGATGCAAAGCTGGCAGGCGACCATTCATTCTGTTTGATCAAAATGTCGCCGTGGGTTAAATTCTTCAGCAGCTGCTAGTAAGGAACAAAAAGTGTCCTTTGGCACTTACTAAGAGGGTGCCTCTATGGAAGAGGGAAAGCTTGCCAGAGCCCCTACAGAAAGGCAGGCAAAGCAGAGCTCCCTGACAACAAGGCACACATTTGTTACAGGTTACAGCTGCTGGTGGGATGGGGAAGCCTCTAGTTTAATTACAGTTTCAGGAACCCAGAGAGAGAGAAGCAAACTGACAGAAGTGTTCATAATAGATAGCACAGGAGGCTTTCCCGAAAAGGTGAAAGCTGATTAATAGCTTAAGAGATTCACACCATCAGCAGAAACATTAAAAAAGAAAAAAGGACACCAAATGCAGACTTCATAAGGCAAAGAAAGGACCTAAAAAAAAAAGTCCCTAAAAATCAAGCCTAGCTCCAAGTTAGATGTCCCATAAGCTTCTTACTGTTGCAGATGACCAAAAGAGCCACAGAGAAACAAAACATTATGGGAAGGAGAACTGTGGGCTCATATGAGCTTAGGAACTATGGGCAAGAACTGTGTCTAGCATTCAGAAAGTCACAAAGTCCTAAGAGTATGTTCAGCAGTCAACGCAAAGCTCCTTTGAAACAGAAATAATGCTGGAAGAGGAACAAGAGCTCCAAATGAGACAACATATTTTTGACCCATGATCATTCATGATTTGGTGCTCATTTGCTCTTTTGTTTGAGCCATGTGAAAAGAATAATTTATCAACATTAACCTGATGGGGGAAGGCATCTCTTAATGCCATACAAGGAACTGGAACGAAGACATCTCTATTGCAAGCCCACCAGAGCTGTCCACAGCTGAAGAACGAGTCAGCAGCAAGAGGCTACGTGCACTCTGTTGCACCTCAAAGTGAGCACAGACTCATTCATCATTACTCAATTATTTCATCAGATTGAAGCCAGACTGAGATGCCACATCATTAAAAAGAAATGGATGAGTTTAACCCCCTCAGGTTTATTTTACAGTAAGGAAGTGCAAATTTTCCATGCCCTCAAGCAGTCCTCAAACTTCCTCTACAGACAGCAGAACAGCAGATTCCACAGCCTCTTTCCACCGGGTCTTTACCTAGACAGAGAAAAGGGCAGCTGGGATTACCATTCATGGCAATCCTGGAACTTGCACATGTGGCCACAGGCTCCCATATAAAATATGTTGTGACTTCCAAGTCCCAAGCACAGCTTTCCGCTGCCTATACAGTGCTAAGTGCAGACCAGCAGCTAACAACAAGGTGTGTCCTCACAGGATACATCCAACTGCTCTGTGCATCCTGTTATTTCTGCCAAGATCAAAGTTTTACTTTTGCATGAGTCACAGGTAGTGACACTGGCTGCAGTCTCTAACTGGGCCTGTGATTTGCTGGCTCACAGGCTAGAGGTTCTCCAGTGGGGACCACAGGAAGTTGGTGGTTGGCACAATTAATCACTACGGGCACACCCAGACTCTGTTTCACAGTGAATAAATATCTTCCCCCAGACTGAAGTCCAGGTAAAGAAATAAGGCCACAAAGTAGATCACAACACTTAGATTGGGGTTGAAGAAAGCAGGGGCCAATGCACTGCCAGGTCTGCAGCTCAAGCATCCTGCTGTTGAAGGACATGGACACTGGTGCTTAGTGCATGCATTCTCCTTCCACAAGCTGACCTAAGTTAAATATGTCATCAGCACAAGTAAGAGGTGCCTGTAGCTTTCTGTGCAGCCAGCACATGCACTGTGGCAAGGCAGAGATGTTCAGCTGCTCCGGGGCTCTGCGTAGGAGGCCAAAGCACAGTCAACTATGAGGGTGCATATCTAGCAAAGATTCACCATCCCAGTAGTCAACTGAATATATTTGCTTGCCAGATCTTGATGAGGCAGATAATTAAATGTAAAAGCTACATTTAGCCTGCTTCAGGTTCAGAAAGGGGTGATTTGATCAGGACATCCAACAGGACAAAGATATATATACTGCATAGCAATAGAGAAAGTGCACAGCACAGTGCCCTCAGTTCCTTCCAGAAGGAAGGAACTGCTCCAGCCCAAAGGCTGTGTGTGCTGGAGACATGGATGGGGTGGACACAGGAGCTGTGTTTCCTACAGAGGGGTTGGCATAATTTTCAGAGAAAACCAAAAGAATAGAGAGCATTGGAATAGAGGGCTGGCTGTACCTGGACAGACTGGAGTGTGCATCATCTGAGGTCTGGTAAAGCACCTTGCTCTCAGTGAACACCACCACTCCCCAGGTAGGCTTAAGAACTCCTGTCCCTTTCAGGGTTCACTTGCATGTTGTGTTTTGAGCAGCCACAAGGGATTACAGGCAGTATCAGGTGCCAGGTTGTCAAAAAAGGCAACACAAGCAAAAAAAAAAAAAAAAAAAAAAAAAAAAAACAAAAA